>WSFP011404557.1:0-25799 GCA_009831015.1 Picea engelmannii | reverse complement strand
CAAAACATGCTCTAGAGATGAAAAATAAAAACTAAAAATTGAAATGACTAGAAAAAGACTCAGTGCTCATGTCCACCTACATTGTAGGACTTTCATGTACCCATAGAGCTAATATTGTTATAGTTGAACCTAGAGGAAGTTTAAGTAGAGGCAAAGTGGTCCAAAGAGGATCCAAGATGATGCACAAGATGGGAAATAGTGTAATCCATGGAGATTTAAGGTAAGCCAGAGGAGATAGAATCCATGGAGATGACCATAAATCTAGGTAAAGGAGTTTCCATGGTTTTTGGAGAGAGGTTTAGGTGGGCCACCATATGCCCTACCAAAAACTACAATGAAACTAGAGTGAAGCCCAACTTCACTTGTAATCCCCCCCTGTAAATGGTCATGAAGGCATGGGATTTCACCTCCCTCTCTTTCAAAATAAGAATGTGTTATCTAGTCTTGATTTCATATTAATCTTGAATCCTATTAATATTCTAAAGTTGGTGCTCAAATCATTCTTTCCATAAATTCCATTGCAGAGTTGAATAGGTGACAATACCATGCATTTCTTCCAAAACCCTCTCACATCACTTTAATCCCTTCCACAACTCCTTGAGATTATAGAGAATGGAAAAATGGTTGCACCAATGGTAGTGTACCATTGATCTGTAGCACCCCCCAGCCCAACTGAGGTCCATTACATGCGGAAATGCTCATAAAATTAAAAAATTCTGCTAACTAATTTCTTGTAGCTTACCAGCTACAAATTACACACCAATTTAACTATTGTTTGATGCCATTAATTAAATTCATATACAACATGATACAAATGAAATGAATGTAGTTTAAATAACTCAACACAACAACATACAAATCGTTCTCAAATAGAGATTTAATACACAGTAATTAAACTCATAATGCAACATAGAAACAAGATAAACACTTATCTTTTAAAAATGGTTTTGAAACCATCTTCTTGGGATGGATGTTCCACCCAACCATAGACTTGTTGTTCCTAATATCAATAGCAAGTCACCCCTGAGCTGGGGCTAGAAATCCACAAAAGAGGGTGGTCTATCACTGTCCACTCACAGCTCATAAAATCCCACAACCCACTGTTATTCTCCTATATCTATCATGATTTTCCACTAGCACTCTTCATCTTGACTTGTCCAACCCAAGGAATGTATCCATTCAATTTTCTCAATCCATCGATAATCCCATTCGTTTATCATGGTTTTTCTGGCACAGGAAACCAATAATCTCACTACTGGGAAACTAATTAAGGGAGATCACTGCTAGGAAAAATACTAGTAAAACAAAAACAGTCACTTGTTGTTATAGTGAAACTCACAAAGGAGTCCACTCTTCATCTTGAAAACCTATCTCTTCAATCTTCTTCTCCAAATATTCTCCAGAATTCTCCCTCCATGGTTACTCTAGCTCCCAACTCTTCTTTCCTTCTCTCTGCTTGTTTTTTTCATGCAAAAACATTGGCTATCCAAAATTACTGTAACTACCCATAAAAATTTCCTTTCTTTGGATTACTTGCTTGACTTACACTTTTTCCTAAAATGGTTGTACTTATCCCTCATGCTTCCAATAACTATGGGATGTGACTTCTCACACACACCCTCTTACATATATTCAATGATTGGCTTTGGGGACACTCAATAAAAAATTAGAAGGTTCATTAACCAATAATAATTTTAGGAAGTAGGTTGAATTAACAGACATGACTAAATATCCCTTGGACCCCTCTTAGACATTCTCCTAGACCCTCCCCTCTATTTTAGATTAATCATCCCCCATCTCTGGCCATGTTCCCCAATAGCTAGTATAACATTTTATTTATTAAAATTTAGAAATACAATTCATATATACATCACTTGGTTGTAGACACACATTACATCTACATTGATCATTAATTAAATTGGGGATTATAGTGGGGAATTTACAATCCCCCTCCCCTATAATTTTGCACCATCCTTGGTGCACCCTATTTCGATATACATGCACAAATTTACATCATAATACTAAGAAATAAAAAATCTACAATTCCATAACTCCAACAACTGTTCCAAACTTAATCTCCTATTCCTCTCAACTTGTTGACCCAAGGAATGCACCCCATTCACTGATCTCATTTCATCGGGATGTACCTTTATTTTATCAAGGCACCCAAAGCAGGTTGTCTAGGAATCTGATATGTGGTTCCAAAACTCTAGTTGCTCAAAATGGAGTCTTGCATTCTATATTTTGTTTTCTTCAAAATTGTCAAAAACTTGTGGGTATTCCTCCCGCATGTTTCCAGTGTGTTCCCATGTAGCATATTCAAGACCATAGTAGGTCCATTAAACCTTTACCATACCTATGGCTTTGTTCCTGAGTAATTTGACTTTTTGGTCCAGGATGTATACCGATTCCACTCGAAAATTCCCTTCCTAATCCACCTGGATTACAGTTCAATCGATTATGTGGTTAGGGTCAGGAACATATTTCTTTAATAATGATACACGAAATACATTATGCACTCTCATGGATGCAAGAAATGCTATCATGTATGCAAATAGATCTATATTTTCTAAGATCTCAAAAGGTCTACAATATCTTGTTGCAAACTTTGGGCAACTTCCTAATCTTAGTGAAATTCTCTTTGCTTTCACTTTCAAAAATACATGCTCCCCTACTTTAAAATATTTGAAAACTTTGAAAAACTTTGTTCTTGTCTGCATAACTTTTCTTCCTATCATGAGTATCCTTAAAATTCTACTTGATCTTTGTCATATTCTCTTCCATTTCCTTCAACAAATATGGCCCAATAACCCTTCTATCTACTTTATTATCCCAACTCACTGGTGTGTTACAGTTCCTACCATACAATGCTTCAACAGGGCTCATTTTTAATGAGGCTTGATACTCAATATTGTAAGAAAATTCAACTAAATGGATATAATCCTCCCACTTTGATGGTTGGTCCATCACATACATTTTGAGCATGTATTCAGTTATTATGTTAGTCCTCTCTATTTTCCCATCTGACTTTGGGTGATACAATGTATTGAGATTTAGATTTGTCCCAAAGACTTTGAACAAATATTTCCAAAAATTGAATGTGAATTTTGGATCTTTGTCTGAAACAATTGTCTTGGGAACTCCATGTAGCCTGATAACTTATTTCAATTATATTTATGCAATACTTTTTTCCTTGTATCTAGTCTTTACTAGAATAAAATGTGTTTCCTTAATTAATTTATCCACCGCCACCATGATGGAATCATGTTGCTTCACTATTCTAGAAATCTTTGTAATAAAATCAACTGTAAGTACTTGCTACTTCCAATCTAGAATGGGTAATGGTTGTAATAGCTCTGCAAGATGTCTATGTTCAATACTCACCTTCTAGCACTTGAGACATCTGGATATGTAATTAGTCACTTCTTTCTTCCTTCCTGGCCAAAAGTATTGGCTTCTCACTGCTGCAATTTTTTTTTCTGATATCTTGGGTGTCCAACATACGACACATTGTGCATTTCCCTCACCACTATATTTTTTAGCTCACTGGAATTTGAAACATACATTTGTCCTTTATACGTGAGAATTTCATCCCCCTGCAGCTCGTAATCTTTAAATTTTTGTTGTAAAATTCCTTCTTGTAATGTTTCTTTTATTTTTTAATAATTTAGATTTGTATTTGTTGCTTCAATAATTTAATATTTCATATAAGTCATGTTCATGATAATCGATGAAGTATGCATCTCATGTTCTCTCCTGCTGAGTGCATCAACCACTTGATATTTTTTTCCTTTGATGTGTTTAATTTCAAATTCATATTCACTGAGGAATTCCAGCTACCTAGTTTGTTCGACATTTAATGTGGGCTATCCAAAAAAATGTTTCAGACCAAAGTGGTTTGTCCTTAGCTCAAATTTCCTCCCCGTGAGGTAATGTCTCCACATTTTTAACGCATGAATAATGGTTTGTAGCTCTAGATCATGGGTAGCATAATTCCTTTCCTGCTCTTTTAATTTTTGGGACGCATAGCATACCGTATGATATTTTTGTGTGAGGAATCCACCAAGCCCTTCCTTGCATGCATTAGAGAACACAACAAAATATTCATCTGGATCTATAATATTCAATATTGGCACACTTATCAATATGTCTTCCATCTGCTAAAATATTTCTTCACATTTAGGAGTCCATTCAAATTTCACTCCCTTCTTTTGAAAGGAAGTGATTGGGCTTACAATATTTGAGAATCCTTTTATGAATCTTTCGTAATAACCTGCAAGACCCATGAATGATCTAACCTTTGTAAAATTTATTGGCGTTGGTTGTTAGTCAAATGATATAATAATAATTTTGATACATTTATTCATCAATCTGAATTTGTAAACTTATGAAGTGTTAGGACTAGTATATGTAGAGTTGAGTCTTAAAGTGTTTCAAAATCTTTTAAACTGTCGCACCACACTATAGAAAGGAAATTAAACACACACATAACTAATTACATGCAGACAACATTCTCTTGCATGGGAAGCTAATCATTGAGGAATTAAATGACCGGTATGTGTAGCAATGCAACTCTTAACAATTTATTGTTCAGAGGGTACTATGTTCTTATTCATAAATAAGGGACTAATGAAGCATGTTGATCTTGAACCTACAAAAAAATATCTCTCAAACCACACCGACATTCAAGCAAATTGAAACCAAATTAACTAAACACACCACACTGCATCCATCATTGAATATTTCTTACTCTATATCCACCATGGTTGTAAATCGGGTTGTGTTCAAATTAAATTTTTCTACAACAATGTTCTGTTTGGTATATAGAGAATCCAATGAATGAATATTAAAGAGAGAAATGAAATCAAATACAAGAATGAAACACACCACACTTTCATAAAGGATAAGACTACCATGATACATTTGGAGTGAGCTCAATTTCTCCGAAGAACAAGATAGAAAACTACTCTACAACATCGTAAACTATATCAAATCATAAAACACAGTGAAACTATAAACTTACAATCCATATGGAAGAAATTCTCAAGATGTTTTATTCACTCCATCATAAGTTGGACATATGCTCCAAGAGTCCCCTCCCTTTTGAAATGGAGGAGGCACTCTTATTTATACATATTTTTATTTTGAGAATAATATAAGCAACTAATAAATTCAGATCCACTTTTCTCTCATGTTGTTAGAACCAATTTGCTAATAATTAGAAGACAATTATCTCTATAAATCCTCTCACAAATACCTAATATATTTAATAAGAAATCTTATCAAAACTTCCATGATTCTTCTCTGTCAAATATGCTTTGAGTGATTATACCGAATCTTCCTCAAATATTCAAAGGTTGAGGATGAAACTTGAATTTGAGGCTAAGTGGTAAAATTTGGCATTGTTGGAATCTTCAAATATACCTGTAAACATCATCAAACTCACCCAACTTTCAAGATTAAGTGAAAATATGTTATTTTTCTAATATTTAATCATAAATTCACTAAAAAATTCTTAAATAAATTAATTGGAAAATATTGAGCCTAATATCACATATAAATATAAAAATGGAGTGAAAAAGGATTACTCGAATGTTGGAAATGATTAAAAGTGAAGGAAAAGGTGTGAAAAAATGATAAAAAGTGTTAGCACTAAAATTCACCCTCAGATTGTGGGAGGATAAGCCCAATACCCATCAGAGTTTTTGGTGGATGTTGGTTTTATATGATTGGAGGTCAATGGACAAAACTCAATATATGAATGATGTTCAACACAGAACTGGACAAGAAATGCATAGGGAAGTGAGGGCCATAAATAAATTCAGTCAGTGAATTGAGTTTAAGTGTGATCAGAGGGAAGAATTAGTAAGAAAGGTGGGAAAGACTGCTATTGGCATTAGGCCTTCAAGCAGCTTGGAGAAGAAAAACTCAGACTCAAGATCACTCTTAAGCTCAAGTTTCAGACACTGAAATATGTCCAAACAACACAGTCATAACATCACAATGATCAAACCTACATCACCATGCAGTTACAAAAACTCGACTGGATCCTACATGCCCAAGACATTCAGTGTAAGAGGGAAAAAGATCACAAGGAAGCTGATTAAAACTGGTCACGATACCGCTGCAATCTGTTATCACTTCAAAAGTCACCTTAGACTATAATCAGGTGAGCTTGGTAACATCAAAAGATTTGTAAATGTAAATGAGTTTTCAAAAGGTCAAATGGACAAGACCCAAAATAATAAGGTTTTAACTAAGAAATCTAGGCTATCATGCACAAGAAAATGAGGTATTGATTAGCTTCAGTCAGTTGTTTAAGGATAAATATGAGTAGAGGGAAGACTTGGTGAGAAGAATGAACAAGTCTGCTATAAGCATTAGGCCTTCTAACATCTAGGTGAAGAAAGAGATCAGTCACAAGATCCTCTTGAAACTAAACTTTAAAACCCTGAAAACATTTATAGTAACATCATAATCAAACATCCATTATAATACAGCTATAACATCTCACAAGGATCCTCCATTAATGAGCATTCAGAGTAAGAAGAAATACGGAAATGAAGAGAAGTTGACTTCCATTAATAAAAAATTCTCAGGTCCAATACGTAACCAGAGAAAAATCTAATGAGTCAAAAATATTACAATTTGGGAGCCTCAGCTCAACCATTCGATCCCCCTTCCCTCATTTGGAACATGGATTTATAATAAAAAGGAAAGGCCACAGCTATAGGTGCGAGTTGGCCTTCCTCACTTCGGATTCTCCAACAACCTTTTTCAATTGAACACCTGTGCTAGCAGTTATAACCAAACTGCTATAAAAAAGGAAACGTGATGGTAACTGATCCAACAATATTTAAATGACACTTCCTCCCTTGATCTTCATTGATGCGCCTCCTTTTGCATGCCAAGTGTCCTGTAGAGGTGGGAATTTGTTATCATGATGCCAACTACTATCTCAGCCATTCTCCACATCATCAGCCACCTAAAAGAGTAATGAATTTGAACTCCTTGATTCCAAGTGCCAATAGGTAGCGCCATTCTGGTGTATCTTTGTGCAAATTTTGTCTCTGCCAGAAATTCAGTAACGAATTTAGGTAGCGCACTGTGGAATACACAACCCCCAGGAGAGTAGGTAGCGCCCAGGAAATTTACAACACCCACGAGAGTTGGTAGCGCTTGAGTTGGTAGCGCCTAAGAGAAAACGCAACGCCCAGGAGAAAATGCAGTGCCCAGGAGATTTGACAATGCACTGCACTCTGCACATCCATGCATGAAAACGGTGGAACAAGCGAGAAATGGGGAACATAATCATATATATCATGGATACATTTAGTTCTTCAACACCTGTAGAATCTTTAAACAACACTTCATTGACATCCCATCATGGCACCTACGCATGCATCCTGCAAATCAGGCATTTGCAATTACACTGAGCACCAAACAACTGGAATGTTGGCTTAATTTATGGCTTGACTTTGAGTTGAATTCACAACTAGCATGTAGGATGGTATGACATGTAAACATGACTCGGAATTGGCATATGTGATATAGCTTAGGTTTGAGGGAATTTAGAAGTAAGACACTTAAGCGCACACACCCTTTTTTATTTTGTTTTATTTAATAAATATATATAATAAACATAATTCATAAACTACAAAATAGTTTAGAAAAACATTGTATATTTATATTTAATAAAAACATTTTTTTTTTATAATAAAAGTGTTTTTATGAAAAACTTATCATAAAGATTTGACAGGCTTCAATAAGGATTTCTAACCATTTATTTGCAGGTCAAGAGGATGAAGCCAAAGGATTTCTGGGCAAAAGTAATCAACGGGAGCTTGATGAATAATCTGAAGGTTAAGGAAACTGGCCAAAAGACTTAAGAAAACAATAAATCAAGTAGAGAGTGATGAAAACACTCTAAAAAATACCAGTGCATTTTGATCGCTAACACAATCAAACCTACATTACAACAGCATAACAACCCTCAACTAGATCCTCCATGCTCGAGTGTTTTAGCACAGTTTTTACAAAGAGATGAAAAGAGGTTGACTTCTATTAATCTGAAAGTCTCAAATCCGATACATAACCAGAGAACAGTTATGGCATCAAAACATTACAAAATAGGGAGCTTTGCTCAACCAATTGATGTCCTTAACAAAATATTAAAACTATCTATTTATACTAGGAACAATATGCCACTACCAAGAGTGTGACCTAGTCTCTACAATCAAATCTTTGCGTCGATGATTTCTTCTGTCAAATTGAATGTGCACCCCTCTATGAAACGCGAGCTCATATCGGCATGGGTTTTGCAGGACAATATGCCCACATGGGTACTATGGGTTGATGGTTCAGTCCCCACAACTGAGCCTTCTATGCCTTCCATTTATGGAGTGAGCCGAGGTTTCAACCACCAACTCTATTTTCTTAACTACCTCCTCAGAGATTGAATGAGACCATAATGCTCAGGGGGAAACCACGTGCTGCTCTCAGATAGGATTCCATATAAACATAAGATTGCAAGGCTGTTAAAAGCAGTTTGGATTCAGACCGCTTTTGGGCCCGCAATACATCACCTTTCGCCACATAGAATTTTTTCCATACCATGGTTTCCATTGTGGGACTGCTCAAGAAAATTATCGCCCGAGCATGTTGCGTCCTCACAATGGATTGTGGCCATAGATCTGGTCCTGATCTACGATCTGAGCGCAGTTGCTAGATTTAGCGCCACTGACAAGCTTAATCACCCACCAACTTTAGGATTTTCCAAAAGTGTGTCTTGGGATGGGGCGCTACTTTTGGTGCTGAACAATAACAACTCTCAGAGGATGATTTGATGTGGAGGTCTGATGTCACCATGCTGATATGTTGCGGACAGAGAGGTGACATGTGTCACTTGAAACGATGAAAGCATGTCTAAAATGCTTGAAATGAATTCCATGTGTCAGCGCTAGACGAATGCCATGTGTATGTGCTGACGGCTGCCACAAAATTGATGCTCTAGGGCTTAGGCACTAGCTCCTCTTCCTTTCGCTCCTCCATGTGATTTTACCCGGAGCTGGTGATCCAATGACACGTGTCTTCTTGAATCGAACAACTGAAAATTACTTTGGGTCTTCGGACTCTGGGAAAATCAAATATCAAACCTCCTCTTCCTTCATCTTCTTTTACCAAGAGGCATAGATTTGATGATGTGTGGCCCTGTCGATGGATGGTCTAGATTCACTTCAGGCCTCGGTCCTTCGGGACTTTTCAATGTCTAACTCCCACAATTCTCCAGAGCACCAAACTCCGAAGTGAGGGATCTTCCTCCATGTGTCCTCAGCTTTTGATGGCTCAGATTGTTTCAGGCGTTCGGGCTTTGGCCCTTCGGGACTTTCACACACTTCTCACTTCAAAACTCTTGAAGTTCATTTCTCTGAACACTTAGATCAGCTGCCACCTATCCCCTTAAAGATCGACAAATCTTTCTTACTTCGGGCCTTCGAGGCTTTTAATGGAGCTATATTTCACGTAACTTTAATATGGAATGCTCCTAGAATATCCGTTGTTGACAAAATTCAACCTATCTGATGCTTGTGCTTCAAGCCCGAAATGGACTGCAATGAAAGCTACGCCTAGCGTCCATGGATGTGGCTTGAGTGAACAAGGACTTGGACGACTTGTTGTGGGCTGAGGAAAACAGAGAGAACAATGACTGAAACAAAGGAGACGAGTGTTCATCCTTAGAGAAAAATAGATAGGTTTAAGGCCAAGACTTCCTTCGGGTAAGAAATCAAGGGGAATCAGGGTGCTTGAACAAAAGGAGAAAACAAAAAATGACTTTAACAATTGAATGGGAAAATTCAAGATCTAGCCTGTGAAAAGGAGAGAGACAGGGAAAGGATGCAAACTTAGGTATTCACAACAACAAACACATACGACTCCAAACAACATTATGTGATAACATTTGGCTCCATAGGGGATGGTATGCTCCCTGCGAGCTGCCAAGAACGCGCAACTCTAGTGCCTTAACTATTGGGTTATGGAGTCTCTTATTAAAATAAAAAGTAAAAATAAAAAAAAGAAGGGAGTGGTATTTACAATGGTGGGACATCGGTCATGGCCTAAACAAAAAATTTCTTGAGAAAATTCCCATTGATAGGGCTACCCAAAACCTCGAAATCCTCCAAGTTCTACAATTCATACGTGTTGTTCGGAAAAACCTCAAAAATCTTGAAGGGGCCAATCCACAAGGATTAAAATTTACCATGTTTTCCCTTGTCTTGCTTGGTTGCATCCCATTTGAGCACCATATCCCCCAGCTGGAAATTTTCTTTGCTTGTGCTCTTGTCAAAAGCTCGTTTTATTTTCTGTTGATGGTCTTGTGCTTTATCAAGCAATTTCTCCCTGGTCTGTTGCACTTCTACCAGCTGCAATATCCTCCTAACCATGTCATCAGGTTCTCCTTCATATTCCAGGAGGAACTTCGCCATAGGAAAAGCAAGCTGAGCAGGAAATATTTCCTCAACGTCATACACTAGCTGGAAAGGAGAAATGCCTAGTGATCTTTTTTTGGTAACTCTGTCAGCCCACAATGCAAACTTTAGCTTCGAATCCCAGGCTTTCTTGTTATCTTCTAACAGTCTTTTGATGATATTTATGAGGCTCTTGTTAGAAGACTCTACTAAATCATTTATCTGAGGGTAGTAGGGAGGCGTGATCACAAATTAATTAATGGCTCAGCTATGAAAGAGGCAGCATTGTCTGTGACAATCCTACTTGGACAGCAAAATATGGATATGATATCTTCAAGGAAATTTATGATCACCCTGTGGGAGGCACTCCTTGTAGGGATGGCTTCTATCCATTTGGTAAAATAATCCGTTGCAATCAAAATCCACCTGTGCTAGCCACTTGAGGTTGGGTGGATCTCTCCAATGAAGTCGAGACCCCACTGCTGAAAAGGTACAGAAACCGCTACAGGTTTCAAAGGCAAAGATTTGAGCTACTGCTTTCCAACAAACTTTTGACACTTGGTACAGGATCTAATCTTTGCACAAACATCAGTAAAAATGTTGGGACAGAAATACCCACCTCTGAGGATCTTATACGATGTGGTCCTCCAAAAATGATGTCCCCCACATGAGTTTTCATGAAAATCAGACATAGCTTTTTGGGCTTCTTGAGGGTCTAGAAACCTCAACAGGACTCCCAGAGGATCCTTCTAGTACAAAATTTGATCGATGATACAATACTTGATTGCTTTGAGTTTCAAATATCTCACTTTGTTTATACCAAAACCATCAGGGGGCCTCAAATTCTGCAAAAACTATATGATGTCTTTATACCAGGGGCATCCTGCTAAGTTGGGGCTGACATGAGAGTCTTCACCAACAATCTCATCTTGCTGATTTTCTGAGTCTATATTCATGAAATTAACCCCCAATGTCTCGCAATTTGATTTAGCCAGTAACTTTTCCAAACCTTGGCCTTTCACCAACCTAGTGGGTTTGATTTCTAGTTCAAACTCCAAAATCTTGGCGATCCACTTGCTTATTTTCCCATCTATAATGGGTTGGATTAGTATCTCCTTTACTGAAGCCGAGGGGACATATGCAATAATTTTTGAGTGTAGAATATAGATTATGAAAGCCTTGAGGGCTTTCACCAAAGCATAAGCCTGCTTTTCCATGATATCATATCTTGTTTCTGCATCTCTCAGTGCTCTGCTGAAAAAGTAAATAGGTTGTTCCAGCCCATCTGAATTTCTCTGTAGAAAAAAAACAACTAATGTATCTGATGAAGCGAAGGAAAATATCAGAAATTCCTTGGAATAGTCTGGGCTGATGAGCACATGTGTTTTAGTCAATGCCCTCTTGATTTGGTTGAAATAATTTCTGGACTCAGTGGTCCATTTCACTTCATTCCCCTTTCTGAGCATGGTTGTAATGTATTTAACTAACTTAGCAAAATTAGAAATGAATCTCCTCAGAAAATTTATTTTACCCAAGAAAGACTGAACCTCTTTCCCGGTTCTGGGAAAAGACAAGGACTGGATGGCCTCTACTTGGCTTGGATCAATTTTCACCCCTTCAGCTGACACAATATGCCCTAACAATTTTCCCTCTTGCATGGAAAATAAAGATTTCTTAGGATTGAGTGAAAGTCCAAACCTTCAACACTATGATAACAATGCTCTTTATTAGACCTAGAGAAAACTATAATGTCATCCATATAAATGACTACAAATTTTTCCTTTTCCCCAATGAAGGCGATGTCCATGGCTCACTGGAAGGTTGCTCCTGCATTCATCAACCCAAAGGGAATTTTAGCATATATGAATGTGCCCCAAGGATTTTTGAAAGTTGTCTTCTCTCTATCTTCAGGAAAGACAGAGATCTGATTGTACCTAGAGAAACCATCGACTATAGACAACCTGGACGAACCAGTCACTCTCTGCAATATGTGTTCCATTTTCGGCAAAGGGTAGTTATCTTTCTTGGAGCTCCTGTTCAAATTTTTGAAATCAACACATAACCTAATTTCCCCATTCTTCTTCCTCATGAATACCAAATTAGCTACCCACTCTGAAAATCTCAAAGGGATGATGATCTGCACATCCAACAGCTTCTTGACCTCCTTTTCCATAATCGACAGCAGCATGGGATTTATCTTTCTGAGCTTCTGCTTGAAAGGTTTGGCATCCTCTTTCAAAGGAATTTTGTGTTCAATGATGTTGGTGTCATATGTTCTCAAATCCTCGTATGTATAAGAAAAAACATCAGCGAACTCCTTCAAGATTCTGACATACTCAACCCTTTGTTCTTTTGACAAGCTGCTAGACAATTTGACCCATTTGGGATCCTCCTCAGTTCCTAGATTGCATTCAGTCACACCAGCCTCTTTAGTTGATCCTTCAACCTTTACAACAACTTCATTTCTATCAAACAATCTCTCCAAAGGGACAAGCCCCTTTGGAATATGGTTGCTAGGCAACTGAACAACATGATGGTTAGCAATCTTATTCATAAAAACATTAGCATGAGGGCTTTCTTCAAACTCTTGATCCTGGTCAATATGCATATCAGAAAATTCATCCATAGTCTCAAGGAACTTCTTAGTCTCAATATCATCCTCGAAGACCTTCCACTGTTTGACATTGTCGGGGATAGAGGGTTTGTATTTTACCTCTACCTCATACTTGAGTTTTGGGGGAAAAGGGACCTTGAAATTACTTGCTAAGACTGCCAAGGAATCTGCCACATATTTCTCCTCCCTTGGAACAAATGAAATATTAAAAGCCAAGAAGAAATTGTCAATCATATCCCATACTTCATTTCTATAGGCCCTTAACCTCAGGTGCTTAGCCTGATACAGATTCTGGCTTGATGAACAATCAACTCAATGTCTCCAAACACTGCTAGTTCCTCAATTTTCATGTCTTTGGCATCCCTCAAACCCAAGACAAGAGCCTCATATTCTTCCATGTTGTTTGTTGTTTCAAATTCCAACTTGCATGACAGAGATATGATCTCTTGGGTGGGGGAAATAAAAACTACTCCAGCACCAACACTTACCTTAGAAGAGGCTCCATCAAAAAACATTTTCCACATAGAGGTCTTGTGGGGAGGTTCTTTGCAAAAGGTAATAGGTTGCTTTCTTATTTCAATAGGGGGTTGAGGAACATCAAAGAGCTACAAAATACTAGTTCCTAAATCAATATCAATTGAGAAAATGGGGTGGTTGATTGGATTTGCCTCATCACTGATAATGTAGTCAAGTTGTTCTTCTCTATAAATCCTTCTATGTTCCCCTCCAAATACAAGGATGGTGGCATATGACAGATCCATTTGCAAATTTCCCCCTAGTCTTTTGATCCATGATCTAGAAAAGAGCATCCCAAACTTAGGGGGGACATCAGCTACCACTATGTCCATGACCACACTCTTCATTGGCAATTGAAACAAGGAGACAACCATGTCCTTAATAATCCCAAGGCATTTCACCTTCCTGGAATCAAATGAATACAAGTCATGGTAGGTTTTTGTAACCTTCAACCCAAGCTCATCCATGACAATTTTAGGCATGAGATTATGAGATACCCCTTAATCCATCAAGCAGTTGTGCAACACCTTATCATGGATGTTCAATGAAGTGTAGAAAGGAGGTGAGGAATCATCTCTATCCTCCACCAAAGGTCCTAGTATGACAACAGGATTTTCGTCTTGGAGATTGACTGAGTCTGTGTGATGAGATGAAGGTTTGGGCTGCAATATTTTGGAGAGGCACCTTTTGAATCCCTCCTACTTGACTAACTCTGAAAGAGGTATAGGGATCCTAATCTTTTGAATCTCATGCTCAAAGTTGAAAGAGGAGGGAGACTTCATAATCTCCTTCACTTCTGGGATTGGGATTTTTACCACTGGTGGGGGGTTTTCCTCCTTTTCTTTAACGCCATCTGCTACATTTTTGACAATCTTCTCTATTGTAGTAGGCTGATCAGAAATATCCAGCTTCCCTTCTTTTTTATTTGACCTCAGGCTATATCTATTGGGATTATGGCTGGTCTTTCCCCCTCGCTCAGCTCATTTAGTTGGCTATCCATGAGAGACTCCTTGTATGCATATTGGGTCAGATGAGGAAATGAGGAAGTGTCTCCAAGACAATGGATTTTAGGATCATCATCTTCTTCCTCTCCTTCCTCGTCAGTAACAAGGTTATTTTGGAGAGGATATTGAATTCTCTGATCATCTATGTCCCTGTTTCTTTGGTCTCTTTGGATGATCTGAGGGGCATTGTTTGGTCTTTTGAAACTACCCCTACTATCAGGGTTTTGAAAATTCCTATAGCTCTTCTTTCCTTCCAATTCCCACCTTTCCATTTTAGCAGAAATTTATTTTAGTAGCTTGGTCATTTCATCAATTTTATGGAGGGAAGCAGAGGAACTAGAAGTTGAAGCCTCAGACCTACCCTTTCTTCTATCTCTATCATCCTTATTCCTAAGCTTGTCAACTGCCAAAATATTGGATTCTACTTCAAGGGATGCATCTTGCATATGAACCAAGGAGGTGGCTATTCTTTCTCTCAACAGGAGGCAAAACTTAGGGTCTAAAGCACTAGCATCAGTCATCTTGGTAAAGGTTTCTGTAGGCTTAAATTCAGCGGGAATCTTTTTATACATCTTATTAAATCTCTTCGAGAAGTCTGAAACAACTTCCCCCTCTTCTCTCTTAAGTTCCCCAAATTATGTAAAATAATAAAGGAGATCTTTTTTATTCCCCCAATGTCTCAAGAATGAATCACCCAGAGAAGCAATCTCGTCAACAGATCTAGGAGGCAATTCCTTAAGCCAATCCCTGGAATCACCATCAAGGCTTTGTATAAAAACTCTCATCCATACATCTTCATTTTCGATGGCTTGAATCTCTGCAAATCTATAAAAGGATTCAAGGTGCTCTTCTGCAATCACGTCTCCCTCCCTTGTGAACTGGGGCATGTATTTAAGGTAGTATGTGGCTGGGAGAGAATTCATGGGTTGAGGTAAAACCAGAGGGGCATATCTAGCAGCCAATATCTTAGCCATCCGGTTCCTAGGAGTATTAGCACCCGCCATGGGGATGTGAACTAGAGGAGAACCAGGGGAAGATGGGGTTTGAATAGGGAAGACTGGGGCTATGTTTCTAGGAGAAAAAGGAAAAGGTTGAGTGTTAGGAGATAAAGATGAGGGGCTAGAGGTAATAGAGGTTTCCCCTTCTGTAACTACAACAACTCTAATAGGAGGAAGAGTAGTAAAGTCTGGAGTAGGAAAGTCTTCTAAGGTCAAAGCTCTCTCCTTCCACTTCACAAATTTGGGGGAGAAAGGGGTGTAAAATATCTCTCCTTCCAAACCAAGAATAGGAGGGGATAAATCGACAGGAAAAATCCCAAAACTTAAATTTATTGAAACTCCAGTAGTTTGTATAATAGGAGAATTAGAAACAACTACTGGAGTTGGTAAAGAGGGATTATGCAAACTATCAGCAAAAACTTGGTACAACAGTGGAGGTACCTTTTTTAGTGGTCTTTCCATTTATGATAATTTCCTTTGGGTCTGCTTTAGATGTTTCTAGAAGAAGAAGTGAAGTGGACTTTGTGTGTCTACCTTTAGGAGCCAAAACTGAAACAATGGAGTCAAAACACTGGAGTCGCTAGGTGCAAGTTGCAATCTTCAATGGTTATGATATCTAATGCACCTTCAGAATTGGAAGCTCTTTGTCATTATATCCCATCGAAATGTCTTCAATTCGTTCCCCGACAACAACACCATGAATGTTAGCACTAAAAGTCACCCTCAGATTGTGGAAGAATAATCCCAGTACCCATCAGAGTTTTTGGTGGATGTTGGTTCTATATGATTGGAGGTCAATGGAAAAAACTCAATATATGAATGATGTTCAACACAGAACTGGACAATAAATGCACATGGAAGTGAGGGCCATAACTAACTTCAGTCAGTGAATTGAGTTTAAGTGTGATCAGAGGGAAGACTTAGTAAGAAAGGTGGACAAGACTGCTATTGGCAATAGGCCTTCAAGCAACTTGGAGAAGAAAAACTTAGACTCAAGATCACTCTTAAGAGCATGTTTCAGACACTGAAATATGTCCAAACAACACAGTCATAACAACACATTGATCAAACCTACATCACCATGTAGCTACAACAGCTCGACTGGATCTTCCATGCCCGAGCCTTTCAGTGTAAGAGGGAAAAATATCGGAAGCTGACTAAAACTGGTCACGATACTGTTGCAATCAAACCTACATTACAACAACATAACAACCCTCGAATGGATCCTCCATGCCCGAGTGTTTTAGCATAGTTTTTACAAAGAGATGAAAAGAGGCTGACTTCTATTAATCTGAAAGTCTCAAATCTAATACATAACCAGAGAATAGTTCTAGCATCAAAACATTACAAAATAGGGAGCTCTGCTAAACCATTTGATGACCTTAACAAAATATTAAAACTATCTATTTATACTCGGAACAATACGCCACTACCAAGAGTGTGACCTGGTCACTACAATCAAAGCTTTGCGTCAGCGAGTTCTTCTGAAAAACTGAATGTGCACCCCTCTATTAGACGCGAGCTCATATTGGCATGGGTTTTGCAGGAAAATCTGCCCACATGGGTACTACGGGCTGACGGTTCAGTCCCCACGATCGAGCCTTCCATGCCTTCCATTTATGGAGTGAGCTGAGGTTTCAACCACTAGCTCTATTTTCATTAACTGACTCCTCAAAGATTGAACAAGACCATAATGCTCAGAGGGAAGCCATACATTTCTATCAGATAGGATTCCATATAAACACGAGATTGCGGGGCCGTCAAAAGTGGTTTGGATTCAGACCTCTTTTGGGCCCATAATCCATCACCTTTCGCCACATAGCGTTTTCGCCATACCATGGTTTCCATTGTGGGACCGCTCAAGAAAATTATCACCCGAGCATGTTGCATCCCCGTAATGGAATGTGACTGTAGATCTAGTCTTGATCTGTGATCTAAGTGCACCCACTATATTTAGCACCACTTCCAAGCTTAATCGCCCACCAACTTTAGGATTTGCCAAAAGTGTTCCTTGGAATGGGGTGCTACTTTTGGCGCTGAACAATAACAGCTCTTGGAGGATGATCTGATGTGGAGACCTGACGTCACCATGTTGATATGTCACGGATGGAGAGGTGACATGTGTCACTCAAAAACAGGCTGAAAGCATGTCTAAAACACTTGAAACGAATGCCATGTGTTAGTGCTAGACGGATGCCACGTGTCTATGCTAACGACTGCCACAAACTTGATGCTCCAAGGCTCAGGTGCTAGATCTTTTTCCTTTGGTTCCTTTATGTGCTTTTACCCTGAGCTAGTGATCTGATGATGTGTGTCTTCTTAAATCGAACAACCAAAAATTACTTTGGGTCTCCGGACTCTCGGAAAATCAAATCTCAAACCTCCTCTACCTTCAGCTTCTTTTACCAGGAGACATAGATCTGATGATGCGTGGCCCCGTCGATGGATGGTCCAGATTCACTCCAAGCCTCAATCCTTCATGATTTTGCAATATTTAACTCCCACAATTATCTGGAGCATTAAACTCTGAAGCGAGGGATCTTCCTCCACATGTCCTCAGCTTTTGATGGCTCAGATTGTTTTGGGAGTTCGAGCTTCATCCCTTCGGGAATTTCATGCACTTCTCACATCGAAACTTCTGAAGTTCATTTCCCCAAACACTTGGATCAACTACCACATGTCCCCTTAAATATCAATGACTCTTGCTTGCTTCGAGCCTTCAAGTCTTTTAATGGATCTATATTTCGCATGACTTTGAAATCCCGAATACCCGGGGGGCGTTAATCTGGAATCTCTGCCACTGACAAAATTCAACCTGTCTA
Source organism: Picea engelmannii (assembly GCA_009831015.1). NCBI lineage: Eukaryota > Viridiplantae > Streptophyta > Pinopsida > Pinales > Pinaceae > Picea > Picea engelmannii. The sequence goes on along the minus strand of WSFP011404557.1, from coordinate 7,379 downwards.
TTGCTTGCGCTTCAAGCCCAAAATGGACTTCCATGAAAGCTACGTCTGGCATACATGGTTTCGGCCTAAGTGAACAAGGACTTGGACGACTTGCTGTGGGATGGGGAAAGCAGAGAGAATAGTGACTGAAACAAAGGAGACAAGTGTTCATCCTTAGAGTAAAACAGATAGGTTTAGGGCCAAGACTTCATTCGGGTAAGACATTAAGGGGAATCGGGGCGCTCGAACAAAAGGAGAAAACAAAAAATGACTTTAACAGTCGAATTGGAAAATTTAAGATCTGGCCTGCAAAAAGGAGAGAGACAGGGAAAGGATACAGACTTAGGTATTCACAACAATGAACACATACGACTCCAGACAACATTATGTGATAACAAAAAGGATGGCAATTTGGTGACTCAACATTGGCATCCTCTAATGGCCTCTATCTTCTCGGAATCAACTACTATCCCATTTGCTAAAATAATATGCCCCAAGTATTTATTGTTCTTTTGATAAAAGATGCACTTAGCTTGGAATACAATTTAAGCTCTATTAAAAATTTTAACACCATTCTTAAATGTTGCTCATGTTCCTCTTCTGACTTAGAGTAGATGAGTATATCATCTAGAAACACAATTACAAACTTGTCCAAGTATTCCATGAACACTCCATTCATCAAGAACATAAAAAAAACTAGGGGCATTTGATAACCAAAATGGCACTACTGTGAATTCATAATTCCCATATATTGTCCTGAATGTTGTCGTGTTGATATCTTCTTCCTTTATCATTTCTTGATGATGACCTGGTCTCAAGTTAATCTTGGAAAATATTATTGCACCTTTCAACTGATCAAATAAATCATCAATCCTTGGAAAATGATATTTTTTCTTTATGGTGACCTTATTTAGCTTCCTAAAATCAATACACAGCCTTAGGGTTCCATATTTCTTCATCAAAAAAAGAACAAGGGCACCCCAAGGTGACACACTTGGGCATATATACCCATTCCTTAACAATTCTTCAATTTGCATATGCATCTCCTTCAATTATGGTGTGCCCATTCAGTATGATGTCTTGGACACTAGGGAAACTCCTGGCATCAAATAGATAGAGAAATCAATGTCTCTATTTGGTGGATGTCCTGGGATTTCTCCAAAAAAATATTCAAAATCCCTCAAGACTATATGGTCTTTAATACATGCCACTTTATCTCAGGATTCCCCTTCCATATGGGCTACAAAAATCTGACATCCCTTCTTGAAATTCTTTTTCAACTGCATACCTGGAATTTCTCTAACAACTGCAGTTCTTGGAATGCATTGAATCTTTCCCTACTTCCCTTATTCATCAAGACATGGGATTGCCTTCTTGTAGCAGTCTATGACAAAATGGTGTTTTTCCAACCAATCCATTTCAATTAAACAATCATATGAACCCAATGGTATGATGTTCACATCTACCTTTGTGTTGAGTCCATTCGTGTCTATTAGACAATCTTTAACTAGCTCATTGATTTTGCTCTTAGCCCCTATGGCTAACTGAACTAACCAAGATTTATTATGCTTACTCCTTTGCAAGTGAAATATTTCAACAATGTTATAGTTTATGTAACTATGGCTAGTTCCAGAATCAATTAAAATTGCTATGGGTTTTTTTATCAATCTTACCTTCCACTTGAATCATGAGGATTAATATTATTCTTGCTTTTTGTCCAAGGATGCATAAATCCTTGGCATGTTTCCTCCCATATCTTCAAATGTTTAATCATCTGGAATGTTGTGGGCAATCCTCATTCTTTCTCCTTTTTGAGGGTAGTCCCTACTATATAAATGATTTCACTTGCATCCACAACATTGTATAGGCTGCTGCCTTGGCCTTTTCCCAAATGAATCTATAGTCTTATGCTCATTTTGGGTTGATTGACCTTGTTGATTTTCTTGGGAGTCGTTCTTGAAAAAAAGTGGCTTAAATTTATTTTTTTCCTTTTATCCTTTTTACCCTTCATCTTGTCATTCCAAGTTTTTTGGAAAATTTTCCTTCCTCTACTCATAAATATTATTTTCTCTCCTTATGGCCTCCTCCAAAGTCTTAGGGTTGTCATATTGTATCTTTTGACTCTAGAAAGAGGGTATCCCACTCAGATCCTTTGGATTTTGACCTTATCATCCTTTATGAAGTCCACATACTTAAGAAAATTAATGAATCTCTTCTCATATTCATCCATTGTCATGCTTCCCAACTTGAGTTCAAAGAATTCTTTCATCTTCCTCTCATAGTAATTCTCTGAAAAATATTTCTCCTGGAAATATCCTTTGAACTACATCAATGAGACCTTCCTCTCATCAAGTTTCTTGTCTTGCTTGAGTTGATCCCACCACATATCTACCTTTCTTTGCAAGTTCTAGGTTGCAATTCTTGCTTCTAACATGGAGGGATAATCATGTAGCTAGAAATATTTCTTCATCTCCAATAGCCATGCCTCGACCTATTCTCCTTTCCTGTGCTCACCCTTGAAAGTTGGTGGCTTTTTTTTCCCGAGTTCACCTTGCAAGATGTCTTCCTTGGGCCTTCTTCTCTACCTCTTGAAATAAGACACACTTGGGATACTCCCTCACCTTAAAATTGCACGAGTTATCCCATTGGATTTCCTTGGAGAATGATGGTGCCTACTCATGATTCTTTATTGTCTATCATTCTCATGCTCATCTCTTCTTCTTTTGGATATGGATGCTATCACTTGTCTAGAATTGAATGCTTGATTGGGGCCATAGTCTTTGTTAAATTTTCTATGCAACATATTTATACTCTGAAGTATCTCTTCTTGAGATTTCATAATCCTTTCATTATATTCCCTATAGCTCTACACTTCTCTATGCAGGATTCTCATAGTTTCAAGCTCCTACCCGCCTCTCCTTCCATTAGACTTTGTCTCAACATTTCCCATGATGAAATGAAGACCTCAAACCTCATCCTTATGGATTTAATATCCATGGGCATATTCCATAGCTCCATTCCTCATATAAGAACCAATTTTTTTTTCCTGTACCTCTAATTCTGCAAGAAATGTGCATGTAATAATTATTATTAGCATGTGCATACTATAAAACATTTCATTAATTACAAACAAGTTATTCTTCATATCAATTTATGAATAACACAATACACTAAGTTAAAATATTATTCCTTAGACACATTCCTCTCTTAAACATCTCTCCAACGAATGTACTCATGCCTCATTCTATGTTCTGAGCGAAAAGTTACAAGATTCACAAGATGTAATTTCCACTCATTGCTCTATTTTTACTGCTACATAAATTACTTTATTACTTTCTAAAACTTTAAGTGCCCAATTAAAATTTTTGGGTGAATAGATTTCTTCTCCTCCTCAAGACCTTTCCATCAACTATTCTCTTTCCCAAAACCAATATATGAGTTGAAAGTTGTGGTCTGATGATCTATAAACTATTGTGGATATTCCACTAGAATAGTTCATCACAACAGATCTGATAAATAAAATTGAAATATACACTATGAAGGTTAAACTCCTTTAGATTCAAAGAATATTAGTTATTCATTTTCTACTTATGCATGAAATAAATGAAATGTGGAAAATAGAGAACCATAAAGTACAATCAGACACCATCCACAAGATAACACAAATATTTTCTCTGGGAAACCCTTACGATAGAAAATCCATCTAGAAGGTGAGGCTGCTCTACTCTCTTTTCTCTGGTATGGAAATAATGCAAGTACAAAGGAGAAGGAACTCTCTATGGAGTTACCTGATACCTATGGCATGTTAGGTTGCTACACAACATTAACCCCCTCTATTATGCTCTCTAATTTTCCACTCTCGATTGTTCTACTCTACTATGGAACAAAATAAAATAACATAGAATGGAACCCCTTGTCTTCCAAGTGGCCTGGTATTTAACATAGCTTGATAACCATCTAGGGGTAGGTTTTTCACTTCCTCAACCCTCAATTGTGGTAGGTTTTTAAAATTTTATAATATTCTTGAAATTCCTCACATGGCTAGCCTCAAATGCATTAATAATGGGGGATGGCTTGGCATCCTCTTGTACCATGGTGGTCAATACGGTAGGTCAACTTGCTGGAGGCATAACTTTTGCATACAAATTATGATTAGTGCACGTTCTACAACATTAGAAAGGTATCAGAGTGTAGAATGTCGTGAAGGGGGTGGTAACAAGTTTTGGACACCATAACCCCCCAAAATTCCATTTAATCCCTCAAAATGGCTCTGGAAGGTTCCAGACCCCAATTTTCTAAACTAGGACCTGACACTAAAATGACCCTGCAAGCTAATTCCTCCAATTTTTCGACTCTGAAAGCATTGAGATAGATGAAAAATAATATAATGATCTTATCTGGATCATACCTCCCCATTTAGGGGGGATTTTGGTCCCCAAAATATTTACTAAATGAGGTGAGGAAATGTTTCCTCTGCCTTCTCCCTGAAGTACCACTTTGCTTTGGCTGGAAGTTTTCTTTTCAACCCAATCCGCCAAAGGTCATGCTACCCTTGTCTTGTAGTTCTAAACCACTTATAAAATACCGTGTCCTGATCTAAATCTTCCTGAGCATTTGGTGCTAAGTCCTCTATGGAAGGTAGGACTTGATCCTCCTAATCCAACATGGAAGGCTCCTAGAGTTTGAGATTCTCCACATTCACTACTAAGTAAATGTGCATGTATGGGGGTAGAATGAGTCCATATGAATTATCTCCCACCTTTTCTAATACCTCAAAAGGACCATATCACAAAACCTAGAGCTTCTTACCAGGACCGTGTAGCCTTTCCTTATTCAGTTGTAACCATACTCTGTCTCCCACTCTAAATGGTCTATATGTTATGTGTTGGTCATGTCTAGCCTTGTACTTTTCGTGTGACTTCTTCAGTGTCTCTATACTTGAAAATGGATCTGCCTTATCTTCTCAACAATCATTTATGATTTTAATGCATCTCCTATGAGGTCCTCCCTCACTCCTCCTTGTTTTCCATATACAACATCTAAGGGTGAAGGTGGAAAATACCCAAAGAAAGTTTCAAAACGTGACTTGCTAGTAGAAGTGTGGAATTCTCTATTATAAGAGTGTTTTATATAGATCAAATTTTCATCCCAGGTCTTTGGATGCTTCTTTCGACTCTGAAAGCATTGAAATAGATGAAAAATAATATAATGATCCAATCTGGATCATACCTCCCCATTTAGGGGGGATTTTGGTCCCCAAAATATTTACTAAATGAGGTGAGGAAATGTTTCCTCTAGCTTCTCCCAGAAGTACCACTTTTCTTTGGCTGGAAGTTTTCTTTTCAACCCAATCCGCCAAAGGTCATGCTACCCTTGTCTTGTAGTTCTAGACCACTTCTAAAATATTGTGTCATCATCTAAATATTCCTAAGCATTTGGTGTTTAGTCTTGTATGGAAGGTAGGACTTGCTCCTCCTGATCCAACATGGAAGGCTCCTAGAGTTTGAGATTCTCCACATTCACTACTAAGTAAATATGCATGTATGGGGGTAGAATGAGTCTGTAGGCATTATCTCCCACCTTTTCTAATACCTCAAAAGGACCATATCATAGAACCTAGAGCTTCTTACTAGGACCATGTAGCCTTTCCTTATTCAGTTGTAACCATACTCTGTCTCCCACTCTAAATGGTCTCTCTGTTATGTGTTGATCATGTCTAGCCTTGTTCTTTTCGTGTAACTTCTTCAGTGTCTCTATACTTGAAAATGGATCTGCCTTATCTTCTCAACAATTTTTTATTCTTTTAATGCATCTCCTATGAGGTCCTCCCTCACTCCTCCTTGTTTTCCATGTAAAACATCTAAGGGTGAAGGTGGAAAATACCCAAAGAAAGTTTCAAAACATGAATTGTTAGTAGAAGTGTGGACTCCTCTATTATAAGAGTGTTTTATATAGATCAAATTTCCATCCCAGGTCTTTGGATGCTTCTTATTGTAACCCCTCAAAATCCACACCAAAGTCTTGTTGACTACTTTCGTCTGTCGATCTGCCTGTGGATGGAATGTTGTAGACCTCTTCAACTTAGTGTCCATATTCCCCACAATGTATTCTAAAATGCACTGCGAAATCAGGTATCCTTGTATGATAAGATTCTCCTTGGTATCCCAAAGTGCACTCAGACCTATTCAAAGAACTTGTTTGTTGCTTCTTGTCCATTGATGGTGTTTTTACAAGGCATGAGAATGCACATTTTGTTGAACCTATCAACTACCACAAATAGATAATCATGTCCCTTTATGGTTTTTGGTAAACCTCTCACAAAATCCATGGAAATAATTTCCCGAGGTCGAGTGGGTAGAGGTAAGGGATGGTATAGACCTTGTTTCCTATTATTGGGCTTGTTGGTACAACAAAGTATACATCCTCTAATTTATCATGCTACATCTTCTTGCATTTTGGGCCAATACACATACCTGTGTAAGTTGGAAATTATATTCCCAACACCAAAATGTTCTACAACCTTGGAGGTCTGATCCTCTCTCATAAGCTGCAATCGTTCACCTTTAAGAACATAGATATTGTCGAGATTGTAGAGTAAACCATTCTAGAAATGGTATTTATTCTTGCCATCACCTTCTTCTATATGAATTTGTCCCTGTAGATTTTGAAACACCTTCTTGAAGTCCTCATATTCTATGTATGTCTCTTTATATGCATCATGGGTAAAAGGCTCCATGTGCATCGGATTTATTATGAATAGACTCATCCACCATGGCTAGGGTTTCTCCAACTTCTCTTTAAGTCGATTCATGGATCGCGAAACTTCCCAAAAATATCCCAAAGAAAAAAATGCTTTGATACCAATATGATATGTAAACTGTCATGGATATTCCACTGGAATAGTTCGTCATAACAAATCTGATAAATAAAACTGAAATCTAGACTATGAAGGTTAAATTCCTTTAGATTCTAGAATATTTAGTTATTGATTTTCTTCTTGTGCATGAAATAGATGAAATGTGAAAAATAAAGAACAATAAAATACAATCACACACCATCCACAAGATAACGCAAATATTTGTTCTGGGAAACCTTTACGAGAGAAAAACCAGCGAGAAGGTGAGGTTGCTCTGCACTCTTTTCTCTAGTATGGAAATAATGCAAGTACATAGGAGAAGGAACTCTCTATGGAGTTACTTGAGACCTATGGCATATTAGGTTGTTACATAAAATTAACCCCCTCTTTTATGCTCTCTAATTTCCCACTCCCATTTTTTTTTCTCTGTTGAACAAAATACAATTACATAGAATGGAACCCCTTGTCCTCCCAGTGGCCTGGTATTTAACATAGTCCAATAGTCATCTAGGGGTAGGTTTTTGACTTCCTCAACCATCAATTA
>ML859060.1:13692-25799 GCA_009831015.1 Picea engelmannii | reverse complement strand
GCTAGAAAATATGTTTGACGAAAACGACATGGCCAAGAACCCCAAGATCACCACAAGGGAAAAAGACATGGAATAATGCAACATTGGGATCGAGGCAAAGCCAAAGATGGTAAAATTATCAAAAACACTCAATCTGGAGGTCAAGAAGGATTACATAAAACTCATGAAATATTTCCCAGACATTTTTGCGTGGAGCTATGATGATATGAAAGTGTATGATACCAAGGTGATCCAACATGTTATCCCTCTCAAGGAATAACATAATCCTTTGAAATAGAAGTTGAGACAGATAAACCCCTTGTTGCCGTCATTGATCGAGAAAGAGGTAAAGAAGATTTTCGATGCCAAAATCATTGTTTCCTTAAGGTTCTCAAAATGGGTAGCTAACTTAGTACTTGTGAGAAAGAAAAGTGGATAAATTAGACTGTGCGTAGATTTCCAAAATTTGAATAAGGTGTCTCTCAAAGACCACTACCCCCTTCCCAAAATGGATTAAATCTTGCAAAAGGTAGTGGGATCTCAGAAGATGTCCATGCTGGATGGCTTCTCAGGATATAACCAAATGATGGTCCACCCAGACAACAGAGAGAAGACGACTTTCAACACTCCATGGGGAATGTTCATGTACGCTAAGATGCCATTTGACCTGATGAATCCTGGTGCCACTTTTCATAGGGAAATGGACATCGTATTTTCTAATGATAGGGACAAATTCATCGTGATTTACCTTGATGACATCACAGTGTATTCTTGCTCTGACAAACAACACCTCGAGCACCTGAAGAGGGTTTTCCAAAAGCGCAGAAATTTCAGCATATCACTGAATCCAAAGAAGTCTCATTTCGCGGTGGAAGAGGGCAAGCTTTTGGGGCACATCATTTCCAAGGAAGGGATTAAAATAAAACCCAACAGGGTTGAAGGGATATTGAATATCGACACCCTAGGTAGTAAAAAAGAGGTACAGTCCTTCCTGGGTAAGGTGAACTTTTTGAGAAGGTTTATCCCAAACCTGACAGAAATCATAAAATATATAACTTGTATGCTCAGGAAAGGAAACAAGATTAAGTGGAATTCAGAAGCCAATAAGTCCTTCGAAGATATCAAGGTTTCTATGACTAAAGCCCCTGTGCTATCCAACTTAGACTTTACAAAGGATTTACTCCTTTTTTTATTTGCCTCAGAACACATTATTGCCGGGGTACTGTTGCAGAAGAACGAATAGGATTTCGAGAAACCCATAGCCTACTTCAGTCGAACACTATGCCATACTCCCCTAAAATATGAAATTATGGAAAAGAAGGCGTATGCCTTAGTAAAATATCTAAAGGAATTCAGGATGTACATATTACACTCCCACATCATCGCCTGTGTGCCCAACAATTCAGTAAAGGACATCCTGACTCAAGCCGACCCGGAAGGAAGGACAGGGAAATGGATAGTAGCCATGTTAGAATATGAACTTGAGATCAAACCAACAAAGCTGGTCAAGGGGCAGGGCTTTGCAAAGTTGATGGCGCAGTCGGACTGCAATTCGGTAGGTATGAAATTCATTGTCGATCTGTTGGAATGCCCCCAAGAAGAAAAGGCTGTGCAGATACCTCAATGCTTCATTGATTCACTGTAGTATGAAGACATCATATATGTTTTATAAAATCTCCAAGACCCTCTGGGAATGAGCAAGACTAAGGAAATATTCCTCAAGCTGAAGGCAGTTAAGTTTTGTGTTTTGGATAATTCATTTTATTGGAAAGATCCCAAATGAATACTGTTGAGTTGTCTGTTGGAGGAAGAGGTGGAACGCGCCATACAAGAGTTTCAAAAAGGTGACTACGGAGGACACCATTATTGGAATACCACTACACACAAGATCCTGAGGGAAGGATATTACTGGCCGACCATTTTCTTCGACGTATATAAAGAGGTCTCCAGCTGTCATGAGTGCCATATTTTCGATGGGAGAAGAAAGTTACAACCTTTGCTGTTAAATCCAATCTCAACTGAGGCACCTTTCATGAACTTGGGGATAGATTTCATAGGAGAAATAAACCCACCATCCTCCATGAAAAATAAATAGATTCTCATGGCCACCGATTATTTTACAAAGTGGATCAAGGCAGTCCCCACAAAGCAAGCCACTGACGCGGTCATCATACAGTTCCTGGAGAAAAACATTTTTTCAAGGTTTGGATGCCCTATAAAGATCATAATAGATAATGCAACTGTGTTCAAGTATAAAAGGATGGAGAAGTTATGTTAGGACTATAACATAACCTTGGGACATTCCACGACATATTATCCATAGGTAAATGGGTTAGCGAAATCCTTGAATAAAAGCCTGGCTAGAATCATCAAAAGGCTCTTGCAAGACAACGAGAGAGCCTAGCATAAGAAGCTTATATACGCACTGTGGGTAGATTAGATTACCACCAAAAAATCCATATCAGTGTCACCTTTCCAGATCGTTTACGACACAGACAAAATCTTCCCCACTGCGCTGGGACTACCCGTCAGGAAATTGTTGCAAGAGCAAGAGGTCGAGCCGAATGATGCGCAAAGGAGGATAAACTAGCTGATTCACACCCAATAGGCAAGGGAACAAGTGTATAATCGATCTCAGATCCATCAATAGTGGATAAAGAAATCTTTTGACAAACATTCCAAGCAGGAAAATATCCAGGTTGGAGATCTGGTGCTGAGATGAGATGCGAGAATTGAAAATAAAGGAAAACATGGAAAGTTCCATCACCTTTGGATGGGACCATACAAAGTCAGCACGTACTGTGGAGAAAATTCTTATTTCCTGAAAGGACCAGATGGAGAATGCCTTGGTTGGGGCCCCGTAAACAATAGGTTCCTCAAACGTTACCTGATGTAACAAAATCTGTTTAAGTCATTCGTCATTGTAAATAGTCTCTCAATCTGCGTCGAGTCAGTAGGTCAGCAGAAAATTGAAGCCCAACGTGAAGGCCCTAAGTTTATGCTGAAGTCTTAGAGGTTGTGTCATCAAGTCCAGTTTGTTTTTCTTTTCATCGTTTATATTACTTAGTATCTAGACACCAAATAAAACCTAATGGTTAGGCCCAGACTACTATTCTTTGCTACCTCACAGGGAGGATAGAATCCCCGTTGGAGCCAGTTGTTAGCGCCACCACTTTTCTTTCCATTTAGAGTCTATTTTGAGTCACTTCACGATCCATGCACCCAAACATGTGAAATCAGGTATGTAGCACTATGAGGGTGAGGTCAGAAAATGGTCGGTTGGCCCTTGGAAATGGGAAAGGGTGTCAGAGTCGGAAACTGTATATATAGTACGAGCATGTCTTTTCCCAAAAGGTCAAATCCCATTAAAATATAGTTCTACGTACCCCTGTCGAGTCAAATGGTTAAAAAAGGTCACATCGGCAAGTGCCACAATTATTATCAGTTCATCATGAGGGCCGAAGGAATGAAGAATTGCAATGTTCATATTATCCATGCACATCAAGTCGTATCACATGCACTCCACACGTCGGGATTTTCCATGAAAAACCTGAAGGCCGACTTGAAACATCTTGTCACCATAAATTCATTGATTTCCAGCATGTTTCCCTCTCTCGGCTGATTCTCTATAAATATTATATGATCGACATGCTCTCCATTCATAGAACCTAGTTCAAGTTGTTTTTCACAGTTTTCCCTTTGCTAGTTCAAATTTGCTATTTTTCCCTTTGCATGAACAAATTGAAGGCCGAATTGAAACATATTGTCGCCATAAATTCATTGATTTCCAGCATGTTTCCCTCTCTCGACCGATTCTCTATAAATCTCAGATGCTCGACATGCTCTCCAGTCATAGAACCTGGTTCAAGTTGTTTTTCGCAGTTTTCCCTTTACCAGTTCAATTGTTTCAGAAATGCTCCCCGATATGTTTATTCAAAGTTGTACATGGGGTATACCTTGGTCACACCATGGAGGCTCCTCAGAGTACATGAAAGGGTGTGTGGAGTGGCATAACTGCAAGGTCCAAACCTCAAAGAGATTGGGATTCTTTCACACTTGCAACAACCATTCCCAAAGATGTAGAGGAAACCATTATTTCACCTACAGAAGAGATCAGTTTAAGACATGAGATAGTTGAAGCAGATAAATTCACATAGAAGAGGGAGATGACATGAGCCTCCTCCTCTAAAAAATAGTTGCCTTGGAGGAGAGGTTGTTCGATAAAGAGAGAGGAGATCACGAAGGTTCGAATTCTAGAAGGACTACGATGGATCGACAACTAAAGGACTACTCAGGCGCGTCACCTAGCTAGAGCTTTCCAAAAATTAGAGCTGGGAATGTAGGAGAATAACAAGGAAGGTAGGAGCCACGGGAACAAATGAGGAAATTCCATCTCATCAACTGAAGCAAGCAAAGCTGGCTATTTCCGAGATGTATCAGGAGAATAGGGAATTAAAACGACAGATAGCGACAAAAACCACAGAGGCATCAACTGCACAGAGTCGCGAAGGGAACCTGGCGTGGCTGAAAAGGAAGCTTAAAGAGGCTCAAAACATTATTTTATAACTGCGAGAGGCACAAAGGCCAGTAGAGGGAAATCACACAGAGCATCCCGGAGAGTGCGGGGTAGCCGAACAGGGAATCTGCGTGGCTCTTGCCAACGCACAAGGAGAGAAAGATTAATAGGCGACATTCTTCTTCACAATAGTTTTTAGTGATACACGTCCTCTAAAGCATCTCACCATTTTGATAACGGTCACGAGAATCAAATAGTTGTTTGTTGCGCAAAACTCTCCATCTAATAGGTGCATAACGAAAGGTGAAACCAACATTGCAGACAACAAGTTTTGGACAGACACCTATTTGCTAGGATGCTTGATCAAGAGATACAGTGACACATTTTTCCTACGTCGGATCCTGACTGATGATCAGACCACGTGGAGAACCTAAAGGCAGTTGTTAGTAGACATAAATGATTGTTTCCTATTTTTAGATAGTGCCATGAGAAGAGTTTTTGGCGCATGTGGCATGGTTTTTCGTTGTCTAGGTTTAGCAGTTTGAAAGCTGGGCAGCCCAAGTGGCACCCTCACTTATATATTTCATCTTTTCGATGTAAGCCAGGTTGGTTGGAAATTTTGAGAAACAAATGCTATTGTATGAATTATGAGCCTTGACCGAAATTTAATGCAAAGGTCCTGTGATTTGATGAAAAGATTCTATTTGTGATAGTTGGATGTATTGTATCTCTTTCTCTATGTATGTGCTTCCTGTTATATTTTATTTCATATATTATATTGTCTATTTCAGAATGAATTTTTGAACCTGCAGATTCGTTGTATTGTGCCCCTTGTTTGCGCCACTTAGACAAAACGTTTTCCTCTCAAGCTAACTTTGAACTCGTCCACAATGACGTTCTTGAGTTACTTCTTGTGTTTTTTCTCCCACCACACTTTATGGTTTACACTGAAGGTTGTTGCTCGCCTAGCCTTTCCCTCTTGAATCCAGTCACTGAGTCATTTATTCCATCTCTTCCTTAGAATGATCCCATAGCCTGAGTTTTACTTTTCTGCACCAATATAACCAGAAACATTTTATTATCAGTGTTAAATCTAGCCACTTTTCACAAAGCCATATCCTGCACGGAGACTGTGCCATTTCTGAGAGAGCCCTCTCTAGATCTGAAGGGATAGTTTCGAGTCTCAAAGTTGGTTGAAAAATGATTTACCTTCATTGTCTGTTCATCAGCCAAATAGATTTATGGAGTGTTAAAATTATGGTGTCATTGTCGGGGACAAAGTTGAAGAGATTTTCCCCGGGAGAATGACAAACGTTGCACTTTGACCCCTGAGGGTAAAAGAGGTACAAACACCCATATCGGCTGAAACCTTTACCCTGGAAACTCCAGTCTAAACAAACTAGTAGCCCCCAAGTATCACTACTTAAGAAACTTGGCTCCAAATACTTTTTACACCAGATCGAATCCTGACCCAAACTCCTCTAAGCCCGTATACGACCCAGAGAAGATTCTGCACAAGGCTAGAGAACTTGTGCCAGACCCATTCTATTTCCTGGATAGAAGTCTGTCCTTACCCAAAGACAATGCACATAGAATTTATGACCTAGATTTTGATGCCATTTTCGAGCAAACTCTATTTAGGTCTAAGTCATAAACCAGTTTGGACAAGATCGTTTTCGACCTGAACAATTTCTGAGCCCTGGTGCCGAACAATATCTCCCAAAATCCAAATCCCCCTAGGGATATGGCTTCCAGATTCACTCCCCTCATCCTATCGGCCCAGTTACATGACTTGCCTCTAAATTATAGTCGAAGAATCAGACTCTATGATGCCGAGGGAAATATTTCTGTCGAGAAACATGTGGATTGGTTTAATGACTTTGTCGACCTGGAGGAGGTGGACTACGTGGATGAAAAAATGAGGCTTTTTACACAAATCCTTTTGGGAGACATAAGGAAGTGGTTTAAATCCCACTTGCCCATGATCATTCGGTATTTCACAACATTCGAAAGTTCCTTCCTAAATAAATGGGGGACAAGAAAAACCCTTTGCAGTTGCTGACACAATACAATAACATGAAGAAAACACCAGAGGAAATGGTACAAGAGTTCTCTGCCCATTTTTTGAAGGTTTATAACTCCATCCCTACCAAAGTAAATCCCCCTCCCGGTGTTGCGCAGTTGCAGTATGTGGATTCATTCGACAGTGACTTTGCTCTGCTGCTGAGAGAAAGGAGATTGACAAACCTAGATGCCATAATGAGTAACTCTGTCGGGGTCGAAGTGAAAATGATGGCACTAGGAAAAATGAAACCGAAGTTCAATTGGGGAAACAAAATATCCCAGGGTGACACATAGTCGTCGACGTCGCGATCCTCAGACGACAGGTTCAATATAATGATGAAGACCATGGAAAATTTGATGGAAAGAATGTCTATGGGAAACAGGCCTGCTGCGTGAGAACAAAACAACCCACAACCCATAAATCAGAATCTCTAGAGAGTTCAGATTCCTCAAATCAAGTAGCGGGACCCAGGTGAACAATAGAAAATACCTCCTTTCTAGAACAACTACATAGATTAGGATTTAGACCAGTCTTTCGATGACCAGATGCATTGTTGTGATGAAAAAAACCCGTGTGTGTTCTTGACAAAGCGCAAACACAATCGATACATGATCCAAAACAAAGACTTCACACTGGAAGCTAAGGATGGTATGATACTTGAGACAAATGACGCGCCATATTGGGAGACGAAGAAATTTAAGAAAGGTTATCAGAATGCTATCATGCATTTCCAGAAGAAGTATAACCTCCAGAATAAAGATGCACTGACCGAGCCGAAAAAAACAGACTCCATAAAGCAGCCTGCAATGGACGCACCTTCAACAAGACGACTGAAGGTGGACAGTGTAGCCAAAGGTGCAGCTGAGAGGATGAAGTCAAAGTAGGAAGTCCCCAAGAATTCCCTAGAGACAGGCTGGGAGACGACCATAAAAGAGGTAGAAAAATCCTGTCCCCCTTTCAATTTTGAACACGAAATGGAAAAAATCAAAATCTTCATCCCATTCAATGAGCTAATTACAAAGGGCGAGTATCGAGAACAAATCATTAAAATTCTGAAAACGGGAGGGGCCCCCGATACTCTGAACATTCATGATAACCACCCCACCATCTTGTTTGGTCTACATGTCGAAGAGACGAGTGATGATGAAGATATTCCCCCCTTTCATGTTAGTCTGAAGATCCATGATCTAAACTTGCATAATTCCATGCTTGATTCCGACGTATCACATAATCTCATGTGGAAGGTGGTCATGGATGAGCTGGGTCTAGAGGTCACCAGACCATACAAGGACTTTTTCTTTTTCGATTTGAGGAAAGTTAAATGTTTGGGCCTAATCAAAGACCTGGTCATATTGTTGGCCCAAATCCCCTCCAAGAAAATGGTCATGGACATAATCGTCCCAGACATACCTACGAACTTCAACATGCTGCTCTCGAGATCGTGGGCTGCGAAGCTAAAGGGAACTTTACATATGGATATGACCTACGCCACTATTCCAGTGTTTTTCCACGATAGAAGAATGTATAGGGAAGTGCTGCTAAATAACATGGTAAGCAGCAAAATGCAGCCTCACAACCATCCTATATATGTTGTCGACACCGAAGTGGGTTCATCTATTTTCTACAATGATATTAGCTTCGAAGAAGAAGGATTGATGACCACCATGAAATTCAACGAGAAAACCATGCAGGAAACTGCAGAGTGCGCCAACCCAAAAGACGACGTGGAAGACAGGGTGTGGAACATGAGTTTTGATGGTGCAGTTAGCCGAGAAGGAGTTGTGGCTGGTATATGGGTGAGCCCCCCTAAAACAAGCATGAAGTTGCATTCATACAAGCTCGCGTTTGATTTTACTAACAACATGGCCGAGTATGAAGTGCTTATCCTGGGCTTACAAGTTTTGAAAGAGTTAGGCATGCAGAGGATAGAAGTGTGAAGATATTATGAGCCGATCATAAATTAGGTGAAAGGTGTGTATCAGACCAGACACCCCACACTGCGCACGTAAAAAAATATGGCTTTGGACCTTCTTGAAGGATTTTCGAAGTATGAACTGACTGCTATCCCTAGAGAACAAAATCAGATCGTCGACACGTTGGCCACCTCGACCTTGGTTTACAATATTCCCACTCTTCCAGATAAAAGATATGAAATTGAAGTGAGGCACAGGCCGGTAGTACCCAACAACATCAAACACTGACATGTGTTTGACGATGATAAACAGGTGGAAAGGTTCCTCCTCATGAGAGACGAGTTCACTAACACAAACATTGACAGGGAATACTACGACGACGAAGAGGAAGGCGTAGAAACGTGCAGTGACGGCGACCCTTTCCAAAACCAGATTTTGGGAAAGGATATAATACAACTGAAGAACAATATTATTCCAAAGGAGTTGGTGCCGCTAGAAAATATTTTTGACAAAAACGACATGGCCAAGAACCCCAAGATCACCACAAGGGAAAAAGACATGGAATAATGCAACATTGGGATCGAGGCAAAGCCAAAGATGGTAAAATTATAAAAAACACTCAATCTGGAGGTCAAGTAGGATTACATAAAACTCATGAAAGATTTCCCAGACTTTTTTGCGTGGAGCTATGATGATATGAAAATGTATGATACCAAGGTGATCCAACATGTTATCCTTCTCAAGGAAGAACATAAGCCTTTCAAACAGAAGTTGAGACAGATAAACCCCTTGTTGCTGTCGTTGATCGAGAAAGAGGTAAAGAAGCTTTTCGATGCCAAAATCATTGTTTCCTTAAGGTTCTCAAAATGGGTAGCTAACTTAGTACCTGTGAGAAAGAAAAGTGGTGAAATTAGACTGTGCATAGATTTCCAAAATTTGAATAAGGTGTCTCTCAAAGACCACTACCCCCTTCCCAAAATGGATTACATCTTGCAAAAGGTAGTGGGATCTCAGAAGATGTCCATGCTGGATGGCTTCTCAGGATATAACCAAATGATGGTCCACCCGGACAACAGAGAGAAGACGACTTTCAACACTCCATGGGGAATGTTCATGTACGCTAAGATGCCATTTGACCTGATGAATGTTGGTGCCACTTTTCAGAGGGAAATGGACATCACATTTTCTAATGAGAAGGACAAATTCATCATGATTTACCTTGATGACATCACATTGTATTCTCCCTCTGACAAACAACACCTCGAGCACCTGAAGAGGGTTTTCCAAAAGCGCATAAATTTCAGCATATCACTGAATCCAAAGAAGTCTCATTTCGTGGTGGAAGAGGGAAATATTTTGGGGCACATCATTTCCAAGGAAGGGATTAAAATAGACCCCAGCAGGGTTGAAGGGATATTGAATATCGACACCCCACGTAGTAAAAAAGAGGTATAGTCCTTTCTGGGTAAGGTGAACTTTTTGAGAAGGTTTATCCCAAACCTGACAGAAATCATAAAACATATAACTTGTATGCTCAGGAAAGGAAACGAGATTAAGTGGAATTTAGAAGCCAAGAATTCCTTCGAAGATATCAAGGTGGCTATGACTAAAGCCCCTGTGCTATCCAGCCCAGACTTTACGAAGGATTTACTCCTTTTTTTATTTGCCTCAGAACACATTATTGCCGGGGTACTGTTGCAGAAGAACGAATAGGATTTCGAGAAACCCATAGCCTACTTCAGTCGAACACTGTGCGATACTCCCCTAAAATATGAAATTATGGAAAAGAAGGCATATGCCTTAGTAAAATATCTAAAGGAATTCAGGATGTACATATTACACTCCCACATCATCGCCTGTGTGCCCAACAATTCAGTAAAGGACATCCTGACTTATCCCGACCCGGAAGGAAGGACAGGGAAATGGATAGTAGCCATCTTAGAATACAAACTTGAGATAAAACCAACAAAGCTGGTCAAGGGGCAGGGATTTGCAAAGTTGATGGCATAGTCGAACTGCAATTCGGTAGGTATGAACTTCATTGTCGATCTGTTGGAATGCCCCCAAGAAGAAAAGGCTGCGCAAATACCTCAACGCTTCATTGATTCACTGTAGTATGAAGACATCATATATTTTTTATAAAATCTCCAAGACCCTCTGGGCATGTGCAAGACTAAGGAAATATTCCTCAAGTTGAAGGTAGTTAAGTTCTGTGTTTTGGATAATTCATTTTATTGGAAAGATCCCAAATGAATACTGTTGAGTTGTCTGTTGGAGGAAGAGGTGGAACGAGACATATAAAAGTTTCACAAAGGTGACTATGGAGGACAGCATTATTGGAATACCACCGCACACAAGATCCTGAGGGAAGGATATTACTGGCCGACCATTTTCTTCGACGTATATAAAGAGGTCTCCAGCTGTCACGAGTGCCAGATTTTCGATGGGAGAAGAAAGTTACATCCTCTGCTGTTAAATCCAATCTCAGCCGAGGCACCTTTCATGAACTGGGGGATAGATTTCATAGGAGAAATAAACCCACCATCCTCCGTGAAAAATACATAGATTCTCATGGCCACCGATTATTTTACAAAGTGGATCGAGGCAGTCCCCACAAAGAAAGCCACCGACGCGGTCATCATACAGTTCCTGGAGATAAATTTTTTTTCAAGGTTTGGATGCCCTATAAAGATCATAATAGATAATGCAACTATGTTCAAGTCTAAAAGGATGGAGAAGTTCTGTTAGGACTATAACATAGCCTTGGGACATTCCATGACATATTATCCATAGGTAAACAGGTTAGCGAAATCCTTGAATAAAATCCTGGCCAGAATCATCAAAAGGCTCTTGCAAGACAACGAGAGAGCCTAGCATAAGAAGCTTATATACGCACTGTGGGTAGATTAGATTACCACCAAAAAATCCATATCAATGTCACCTTTCCAGATCGTTTACTACGCAGACAAAATCTTCCCTACTGCACTGGGACTACCCGTCAGGAAATTGTTGCAAGAGCAAGAGGTCGAGCCGAATGATGTGCAAAGGAGGATAAACTAGCTGATTCACACCCAGTAGGCAAGGGAAAAAGTGTATAATTTATCTCAGATCCATCAATAGTGGATAAAGAAATCTTTTGACAAACATTCCAAGCAGGAAAATCTCCAGGTTGGAGATCTGGTGCTAAGATGGGATGAGAGAATTGAAGATAAAGGAAAACATGGAAAGTTCCATCACCTTTGGATGGGACCATACAAAGTCAGTGTGTACTGTGGAGAAAATTCTTATTTCCTGAAAGGACTGGGTGGAGAATGCCTTGGTTGGGGCCCCGTAAACAATAGGTTCCTCAAACGTTACCTGATGTAACAAAATCCATTTAAGTCATTCGTCATTGTAAATAGTCTCTCAATCCACGTTGAGTCAGTAGGTCAGCAGAAAATTGAAGCCCGATGTGAAGGCCCTAAGTTTATGTTGAAGTCTTAGAGGCTGTGTCATCAAGTCCAGTTTTTTTTTCTTTTCATCGTTTATATTACTTAGTATCTAGACGTCAAATAAAACCCAATGGTCAAGCCTGGTCTACTATTCTTTGCTACCTCACAGGGAGGATAGCATCCCCGTTGGAGCCAGTTGTTAG
>ML859060.1:0-13642 GCA_009831015.1 Picea engelmannii | reverse complement strand
AAGTTGAGACAGATAAACCCCTTGTTGCTGTCGTTGATCGAGAAAGAGGTAAAGAAGCTTTTCGATGCCAAAATCATTGTTTCCTTAAGGTTCTCAAAATGGGTAGCTAACTTAGTACCTGTGAGAAAGAAAAGTGGTGAAATTAGACTGTGCATAGATTTCCAAAATTTGAATAAGGTGTCTCTCAAAGACCACTACCCCCTTCCCAAAATGGATTACATCTTGCAAAAGGTAGTGGGATCTCAGAAGATGTCCATGCTGGATGGCTTCTCAGGATATAACCAAATGATGGTCCACCCGGACAACAGAGAGAAGACGACTTTCAACACTCCATGGGGAATGTTCATGTACGCTAAGATGCCATTTGACCTGATGAATGTTGGTGCCACTTTTCAGAGGGAAATGGACATCACATTTTCTAATGAGAAGGACAAATTCATCATGATTTACCTTGATGACATCACATTGTATTCTCCCTCTGACAAACAACACCTCGAGCACCTGAAGAGGGTTTTCCAAAAGCGCATAAATTTCAGCATATCACTGAATCCAAAGAAGTCTCATTTCGTGGTGGAAGAGGGAAATATTTTGGGGCACATCATTTCCAAGGAAGGGATTAAAATAGACCCCAGCAGGGTTGAAGGGATATTGAATATCGACACCCCACGTAGTAAAAAAGAGGTATAGTCCTTTCTGGGTAAGGTGAACTTTTTGAGAAGGTTTATCCCAAACCTGACAGAAATCATAAAACATATAACTTGTATGCTCAGGAAAGGAAACGAGATTAAGTGGAATTTAGAAGCCAAGAATTCCTTCGAAGATATCAAGGTGGCTATGACTAAAGCCCCTGTGCTATCCAGCCCAGACTTTACGAAGGATTTACTCCTTTTTTTATTTGCCTCAGAACACATTATTGCCGGGGTACTGTTGCAGAAGAACGAATAGGATTTCGAGAAACCCATAGCCTACTTCAGTCGAACACTGTGCGATACTCCCCTAAAATATGAAATTATGGAAAAGAAGGCATATGCCTTAGTAAAATATCTAAAGGAATTCAGGATGTACATATTACACTCCCACATCATCGCCTGTGTGCCCAACAATTCAGTAAAGGACATCCTGACTTATCCCGACCCGGAAGGAAGGACAGGGAAATGGATAGTAGCCATCTTAGAATACAAACTTGAGATAAAACCAACAAAGCTGGTCAAGGGGCAGGGATTTGCAAAGTTGATGGCATAGTCGAACTGCAATTCGGTAGGTATGAACTTCATTGTCGATCTGTTGGAATGCCCCCAAGAAGAAAAGGCTGCGCAAATACCTCAACGCTTCATTGATTCACTGTAGTATGAAGACATCATATATTTTTTATAAAATCTCCAAGACCCTCTGGGCATGTGCAAGACTAAGGAAATATTCCTCAAGTTGAAGGTAGTTAAGTTCTGTGTTTTGGATAATTCATTTTATTGGAAAGATCCCAAATGAATACTGTTGAGTTGTCTGTTGGAGGAAGAGGTGGAACGAGACATATAAAAGTTTCACAAAGGTGACTATGGAGGACAGCATTATTGGAATACCACCGCACACAAGATCCTGAGGGAAGGATATTACTGGCCGACCATTTTCTTCGACGTATATAAAGAGGTCTCCAGCTGTCACGAGTGCCAGATTTTCGATGGGAGAAGAAAGTTACATCCTCTGCTGTTAAATCCAATCTCAGCCGAGGCACCTTTCATGAACTGGGGGATAGATTTCATAGGAGAAATAAACCCACCATCCTCCGTGAAAAATACATAGATTCTCATGGCCACCGATTATTTTACAAAGTGGATCGAGGCAGTCCCCACAAAGAAAGCCACCGACGCGGTCATCATACAGTTCCTGGAGATAAATTTTTTTTCAAGGTTTGGATGCCCTATAAAGATCATAATAGATAATGCAACTATGTTCAAGTCTAAAAGGATGGAGAAGTTCTGTTAGGACTATAACATAGCCTTGGGACATTCCATGACATATTATCCATAGGTAAACAGGTTAGCGAAATCCTTGAATAAAATCCTGGCCAGAATCATCAAAAGGCTCTTGCAAGACAACGAGAGAGCCTAGCATAAGAAGCTTATATACGCACTGTGGGTAGATTAGATTACCACCAAAAAATCCATATCAATGTCACCTTTCCAGATCGTTTACTACGCAGACAAAATCTTCCCTACTGCACTGGGACTACCCGTCAGGAAATTGTTGCAAGAGCAAGAGGTCGAGCCGAATGATGTGCAAAGGAGGATAAACTAGCTGATTCACACCCAGTAGGCAAGGGAAAAAGTGTATAATTTATCTCAGATCCATCAATAGTGGATAAAGAAATCTTTTGACAAACATTCCAAGCAGGAAAATCTCCAGGTTGGAGATCTGGTGCTAAGATGGGATGAGAGAATTGAAGATAAAGGAAAACATGGAAAGTTCCATCACCTTTGGATGGGACCATACAAAGTCAGTGTGTACTGTGGAGAAAATTCTTATTTCCTGAAAGGACTGGGTGGAGAATGCCTTGGTTGGGGCCCCGTAAACAATAGGTTCCTCAAACGTTACCTGATGTAACAAAATCCATTTAAGTCATTCGTCATTGTAAATAGTCTCTCAATCCACGTTGAGTCAGTAGGTCAGCAGAAAATTGAAGCCCGATGTGAAGGCCCTAAGTTTATGTTGAAGTCTTAGAGGCTGTGTCATCAAGTCCAGTTTTTTTTTCTTTTCATCGTTTATATTACTTAGTATCTAGACGTCAAATAAAACCCAATGGTCAAGCCTGGTCTACTATTCTTTGCTACCTCACAGGGAGGATAGCATCCCCGTTGGAGCCAGTTGTTAGTGCCACCACTTTTCTTTCCATTTAGAGTCTATTTTGAGTCACTTCATGATCCATGCACCCAAACATGTGAAATCAAGTATGTAGCACTGTGAGGGTGAAGTCAACAAATGGTCGGTTGGCCCTTGGAAATGGGAAAGGGTGTCAGAGTCGGAAACTGTATATATAGTACGAGCATGTCTTTTCCCAAAAGGTCGAATCCCATTAAAATCCAGTTCTACGTACCCCTATCGAGTCAAATGGTTAATATAAGGTCACATCGACAAGTGCCACAGTTATTATCAGTTCATCATGAGGGCCGAAGGAATGAAGAATTGCAATGTTCGTATTATCCATGCACATCAAGTTGTATCACATGCACTCCACACGTCGGGATTTTCCATGAACAACCTGAAGGCCGACTTGAAACATCTTGTCACCATAAATTCATTGATTTCCAGCATGTTTCCCTCTCTCGGATGATTCTCTATAAATATTAGATGATCGACATGCTCTCCATTCATAGAACCTGGTTCAAGTTGTTTTTCACAGTTTTCCCTTTGCTAGTTCAATTGTTTCATAACTTCTCCTCAATACGCTCATTCAAAATTGTGCATGGGGTATACCTTGGTCGCACCATGGAAACTCCTCAAAGTACAGGAAAGGGCACGCAAAGTGGCATAAATGCAAGGTACAAACCTCAAAGAGATTGTGATTCTTTCACGCCTGCAACAACCATTCCCAAAGATGTAGAGGAAACCATTCTTTCACCTACAAAAGAGACCAATTTAAGATGTGGGATAGTTGAAGCAGATAAATTCACACAGAAGAGGGAGACGACATGATCCTCCTCCTCCAAACAACAACTGCCTCAAATGAGAGGCTGACTGAGAAAGAGCGAGGAGATCACGAAGGTTCGAATTTCAAAAGGACCGTGTGACAGATTGACAACTGAAGGACTACTCATGCGCATCACCTAGCTAGAGGTTTCCAGATATTTGAGTCGAGAATGAAGGAGAAGAAAAAGGAAGGCAATATCCACAGGAACGAATGAGGAAATTCCATCTCAGTAGCTGAAGCAAGCAAAGCTGGCTATTATCAAGCTATATCAGGAGAACAGGGAATTAAAATGACAACTAGTGAAAAAAACTGTGGAGGCATCAGCTGCACAAAATCACGGAGGGAACATGGTGTGGTTGAAAAGGAAGATTAAAGAGGCTCATAACATTATTTTCCAACTACAAGAGGCACAAAGGCTGGTAGAGGGAAAGGACATGGATCATCTTGGAGAGCGCGGGGCAACTGAATAGGGTGTCTGCGTGGCTCTTCCAACGCACAAGGAGAGAAATCTTAACGAGCAACATTCTTATTCACAATAATTTTGAGTGATACGTGTCCTTTGAACCATCTCACCATTTTGATAACGGTCACGAGAATTGAAAAGTTGTTTGTTGTGCACAACTCTCTAGCTAATAGGCGCATAACGAAAGGTGAAACCAATGTTGCAGACAATAAGTTTTGGACAGACACCTGTTCGCTGGGATACCTGATCAAGAGATACAATGACACCTTTTTCCTACGTTGGATCCTGACCGACGATCAGACCACATGGTGAACCTGAAGGCGGTTGTTAGTAGACATAAATGATTTTTGCCTATTTTTAGATAGTGCCATGCGAAGAGTTTCTAACGCACATGGCACAATTTTTCCTAGTCTAGGTTTAGCAGTTAGAAAGTAGGGTAGCCCAAGCAGAACCCTCGCTTATATATTTCATCTTTTTGATGTAAGATAGGTTGGTTGGCAATTTTGAGAAACAAATGTTGTTGTATGAAGTCTGAGTCTTGAACAAAATTTAATGCAAAGGTCCTGTGCTTTTATGAAAAGATTCTAGTTGTGATAGATGGATGTATTGTGTCTCTTTATCTACGTATGTGATTCCTGTTATCTTTTATTTCATATCTCATATTGTCTATTTCAGAACGAATTTTCGAACCTACAGATTCATTGTACTGCGCCCCTTGTTTGCGCCACTTAGACAAAAAATTTTCTTCTCAAGCTAACTCTGAACTCGTCCACAACGATGTTCTTGAGTTACTTGTCTTTTTTCTCCTTCCACACTTTATCGTTTACACTGAAGGTTGTTTATTTCCTAGCCTTTCCTTCTCGAATCCAGTCACTGAGTCATTTTTTTTGTCTCTTCCTCAGACCGACCCCATAGCTTGTTTTTTACTTTTTTGTGCCAATATAACCATAAACATTTTATTATCAGTGTTAAATATAGCCACCTTTTGCAAATCCATATCCTACGTGGAGACCATGCCATTTCTGAGAGAGCCCTCTCCAGATCCGAAGGGCTAGTTTTGGGTCTCAAAGTTGGTTGAAAAAGTTACCTTCATCATCTATTCATCAGCCAAATAGATTTACAAAGTGTTAACAATAGAAACGACTCTAGGGTCTTCTCCGCGAGGTTCAACTTTGATAAATTGTATCTGCGGGTTTTGTTGAGGTCCTCATTTCTCTTGAAGTTTATCCAACAATGTTGGACATTCCTCAATGACATGCTTGAAATATTTGCAATAAATGCAAGTGCTACAAGGGTTCTGACAGTCCCTTGCCAAGTGTCCAACCTATGTGAATTTATAACAGATTATCTGTCCTCAAAATCGACCCATACCTCCTCCTCTTCCTCTTCCTCGGAATCCACCACGAGGGTTGAAGTTTCCTCTCCCAGGGGAGTTATACTGCGTAGTTTTTCCTTCTTGCTGTACTTTTCCTTGAATCTTGTATATATCTATTAAACTTTCATGCATGAGATCGTAAGCCCTACAATCCCTATCATCATGTCCCACATACTTAAAGAATGTGCAATAAAAATTTGTGGGTGTCTGAACATATTTTTTCATGTAGTAGCACTCACCAGGGCGATGTCTGTTTTTGCATACCTCACACTAGGGTAGGGTAACTTGTTTCAAGGGGTTCGGAGCTCCAGAGGCCAAGTATTCATGGAATAGGGGACAATGTTCCTTTTCACGGCCTTCTGACTTGCATCTGACACACCAAATGTATTCTCTTTTATCTGTTCCCTTGTCTTTCTTCATATCTTCGAGCTGTAGAGACAAACTAGTTAGTTGACTCAATATTTGATAATTAGCGAATTATTAATGGCATTCAGTGGTTTAGTTATAGCTCCTTGGAAAAATTTCATATACCATCTCAGTGTGCGATCTCTTAAGATAGTACTGAACTGAGCTCGTTTGACAGCTTCATCGGTGATATTCTTAATGCTCCACACAGCTTCGCAGAGAAACCAGTGTTTTTCAGGGTCTTCAGATTGATATCCTCTAAAGGTGGGTAACCTCATCTCATCTACCATAGATATCCCTAGGTTTCTAGACTGAGTATGTGGCGGACTACTAGTGAAAGTGCTCTGAGTGCTTTGATTGCTTAATGTTGCTGAAACAACAATAGGGTTAATAGTACTTACTTCGAAAATCGACACAGTTCCTGAAGATTCTGGTTCTTCTTGGCGAGGTTTTACAACTTTCCCTTCCTCTGAATTCTCCTCGTCTGTTAGATCTACCTCTTCTCCACTGTAGAAACCCTCATCCCTGTAGTTTTTCTTAAACAGGTTCACAAGAGGAACTTCTTTGAACACTCTCCCACTACGTGTATGTCTAGCCTCTGTGTCACTATCGCTTTCTGAATTCTTTAACATTAGCCTTTTCGAATCCGTATAGCTACTATATCTTCAAGATGTTCTTCTCATGCAATAGCATCTTGATCCTTAGCTTTAGAAAATGTAAAAATTTTCCTTTGGGTCCTTTGAAGAAATATCTCTCGGCTTGGCTATATGACTCTACTCTGTCAACAAAAAACTCGATGATATAC
The DNA here is from genome assembly GCA_009831015.1 of Picea engelmannii. Classification (NCBI taxonomy): domain Eukaryota; kingdom Viridiplantae; phylum Streptophyta; class Pinopsida; order Pinales; family Pinaceae; genus Picea; species Picea engelmannii. The sequence goes on along the minus strand of ML859060.1, from coordinate 6,912 downwards.
CCTCCAATGGTACTATCAAACCAATGATCTAATTCTCTTGACATGGCATTGTGAACTCTCTTGAACTTCTTGATCAGTGTCTATGTCCAAACCATAGGTGGCCTAGATCTGATCTCAAATTGGGTATCTACTAACCGAGCTAGCCACTCATATAACTCCTGATGGATTCCTCCAAAGAAAATTGCGTGTATATCAGTAAAGATATATCTCTCCAACCAATCCTCTGTACTAAGATTAAGGTTCTTGACTTCATCAAATTCCTTTTCTTGGTCTTCTATCCACTTTTGATCTCTTTCTTTGATGGAAACCACCTTGGCATTCCCTCAAGAATATTCTGGTCCCGACAATAGAACCATTTGTTGGCATAGGGGCAGACCTAGAGTTCATCTCCAAGAGTGCACCAACAAGCCCTAACTATTGGCCCTTTCAGAAACACCTGTGAAGAATATGCAGTCTCACCCGAAGTAGCTATGGGGGGGTTGAAGGACAGAGATGTCTAAAACAAAGGGGATATCAAGTTGATCCAATACAAACTCAATAAAACATTCATATATCAATTACCAGTTTAGATATACTCCACAAAACTTATCTATCTGATCTAACACAATAATGCAATAATGGTCTACCAAATGACAAAGAACAGAGCATCAATCACACACAACACAAAATATACATGGTTCACCCTCTCTCTAGGGATATGTCCACAGAACTGTCTTTTATAATATATTAATATGAAGCATATAGTTCTTGTCTGTGCTCTTAGCTTAGTAGATCTTCTTTCTTCTTCTCTCTATATATCCCCTTCCTACGCACACAGTTGTAGTGTTGATCTTCATACCCAGCTGAAGATCTTACAATCCCAAAAGACTCTTGCACTTAGCACTTCTCTCTCTCTCACAATAGTCGCTCATACCAATAACAAAACTAGAACGAACTCTCTTCCCTCATCTAGGTTCTTATTTATACATTACAATCACTCACCGACAACATTAGGCCAAAACCTAGGTGTCAAAACCCTAGATACCAAAACCCTAGGTGTATGAAACCCTAGGTTAACTTGACCTTCATTTTCAGGGCTTTTCCAGCCTACCTTTCCTTATTTCTTGCACAATGCTCCAAAGCATCCAACGGTGGATTTTTCCTCTTGATGAGATGTCCGTGATCCATATTTCTTACTGATCTGTCATCCTTGATCTCCTCATCCAACGACTTGCTTCCTTTTACTTCACTCTGTCTTTTCTACTCTTTTTCTCACTTTGGACCAGTAGCAGTCACTATGTCTTCCGCGCAGTTCATATTTTGTCTTTTCTACCTTAACCTTCTCTTACTTCCATCACTAAGGGACAACAAGCATCATAGATTTTTGTAGAAATACATCAATGAAAGCATTCATATAAAATCATCGATCCCCAATCCACCCACTAAGAGAGCGACATGATGGGAAGTTTTAGTGTTAGATACAATCAGATTTTGAGCATTTAAGGGGCTAATTAATACCAAATCCCGCATTAGTTTCTACCTTGTGCACCAATAATAACAACTATTTAAAATCACCGATAGACCACATCACCCTCCGTGCCTCCGTCGTCAACCCACGATGAATTTAAGTTACAGAGATTCAGCGACAGATTTGTTTAAATTTTACTCATCACCTGAATTGAATGGATGATGCGACACAGTAAGTTCTTCCCTGGTTTAAATTCTCTTATGCTATTGTAAACAAAATCATTCTATGTGTGAGGAAATTCAGATCATCTGGAGAAGCAAGATAAGTAATTCGAAGGCTCCTGAGATCCCGTGAGTATCAAAATAACCATATTTTAGTAATCTTCACAGGTACATATCCAAGTTTGTAAATTTTACATGGCTACAAATTATATGTTGCTTATCCAGTTTTGTTCTTTACACAGTCTCTAAAGTTTCATTTTAATTGCATAAAAATTCCTCCCATAAATCCAACCACTAGACGATCTCGGAGGGCGTCGAAGCTGAAGGAACCAAAGTTAGGCGAAGGCTTTTCTCCAAGGGACGCAAAAAAATTAGAGTACACTCCGAGACCGAAACCTGTCATTAAGACAACAATGAAGAAGGTTTTCATCTAGCCTTTGGCCTTTGGAGATACAGAGGCAAGCATAGGGTCCAAGACAACACTCCCACATTGGGGAGTGATCTTTAAAAATATCAGCTAGGATGAATACACAGAAATATTCCACAAAGTGACCCAGATGTGAGAGCACTCAAGGACAAGGTGATTCTGAATATCTGACGGTCGTACCTACACATGGTAGAAAGAAAACCCCCCATTTTTCCATATATAGAACTCTTGAAGTGGCTCATAGACCACACAGACACACATAAATGTTTAACCAATGATGAAAATGGTGGGTGTGTCGGGGTGTTCGTTCCGGTAGAGGTCCATAAATACGACAAACTCGGAGACCCCAAGGAGAGGAGTGGATGAATACATATTTTGTTGTGAACTTATACGAGTGCCATGAAACTAGTCAGGTGATGGCCTTATGGTGGAGGGAAGACAATAAATACACCAACCGGAGCACAGGCTGGTACCAAATGACCAACTTAAGAGAGGCATACATCTATTTTATGACTCTCATCTACTGATTATATGGAGAGAAGGACTACTCTATATTTTTAGAGGCATGGATGTCGTTATCTTACACAGTGGCAATATATGAGAGTAGTTTCAACTGGAGAGTGATCATTTCTAAACAAATGAGCATTGGTATACAACAGGCTTAGACGCTGAAGGAAGGAGAGAAACCCACTTTCCACATGATTCATATCTTATTGATGTCATGTGCGCTAGAAACATCTTTGCCAGCATGAATCTGATTTGGCATGTCTCAGAGATCTTGGTCCACGTCTATTTACGTGTGCTATGGGAGAACAGGTATAAAACTTCTTACTCATCTGCGATGAATTCATCAAAAGAATTTATTTCATTATTTTTAAGAAGAAATGCCCGAGACTATTGGCCGCTGCAAAGAAGATGATTTCCAAGGTAGGCCACTGTGACTTGGATGAGCACGACACCTACATCAGGGTGTTTGGGGCCACCAGAGCACCACATATCTTACTGGATCATGTCCCAGACTGGCTTGTAGTAGGAGAAATATGTTATCAAACCATCTTGCAAGGCTACAATGCCATCCTATTCAATAACAAGAAGCGGGTGTTCATTTCTTATGGTTTCCATGTAGGTGTCTACATGGATAAAGATACAACTCAAGCCAATCAAGAAGGGCTGAGCCAACTCAAGTTCAAGTTTCATCATGTTGGTCGTACGCCCATGACAAATTTGAAGATGAGGACTTCATGGAAAATTCCCAGGACTAGGACGAGGTGGTAGCAAGGATGGCCGACCCAAAAATGGCTAGATTTAGGGCCATGAGCTTAGATGAACATGAAATGACCATAGATAAATTGTCTCAAGAGGCCCTTAGAGCTAGAGAATAAATCATAGCGGAAGAAGCAACATAGTTTCCCCTGGTGGCCCCAGTGTAGGATAGAGGATTCCCTATGACACAGGAAACATGGGCAAGGGGATTGGTCATGAAAGAATAGGCGTAGTGAGTATTTTTTATCAGTTGCAAGATGACTGAGACCTCATAGGAATGATAGGGGCTCTTGCTGACAACCCAGATGAAATTCGTGTAGGTCCAAGTGGCCTTGAGCTAATAGAAATTGATGAAATCACCAGGTTAGATAACCCTGAAATTACAACGCCACAGGCCAAATCACCGGGGGATGTTTCAGCTCAGCCGAAAATAGTAGGAACATCAAAGAGAACAAGTGCACCAAACCCCCTCCATGAATTGATAAACATCTATGATGATGAAGAAAGTCTGGAGGTATCCCTGGTGACTCCTGTGCAGATCACAGAGGAAAAGGAGCCTGAGAAGGCATCTTCCCCAACTCTCGACGCTCAAATTAGGAGCCCTTCACAGAATGAACAAGAGGTTGATAATGTATTAGACACTGAACTAATCAAGGTATTGAAAACTCAAAAGTACAGTCTGACGGATGAGCCAGGGTTGGGAAAACAAAAAGAAGAAGCTCCTCGGCAAGAAATTGACATCTCATCAGTCAATTATCAAGTAAGTACCAAGCCTACCCCCAATGCTTAAATTTCAACCAGTAATCAACCTCCCTATGAGAAACAAACAAAGTCCAGACCTTCAGAACACATGGAGGAGGTTCAAGAACCCAGTCTTAAACAAATATACCATCGAGAGCCAGGGAAATATGATCACCTGGGGATATCAACAAATCCCCGAACCAATGGATGAAGTCACTGACATACATGATATCACCTATGACCAAAAAAGGAAATCTATCGTGTAGAGAACCACCAAGAAGAGGAGGATTACCCTATATCACTCCATCCTCATCACCATGGAGGAAAAACTAATCAAAACAAAGCATGCCAAGACATCCAAACTTATCAACCGAGGGATGGCAATCACAGATGACACCCTGGACAGAGAGAAAAGGGATGAAGAGGAGTTGGCTGCTTCTATGAAGGAATTGGAACATTTGCACCACTTGGATAAATATTACCAGGACACCACATAGGTCACGGTGTTCCTAAGAAGCGAATTCCAGAAGGCCTACAACAAATTTACAGATGAAATACACTTATTCACTGCAAGGATAGTCGAGCTTCAAGAAGACACCCTCATGGCACTAGCAACGTACAAGGATATGGAGAGGTGGTACGAGAAAGCACACCAAGCCATGGAAATGAATGACTATATTAGCACGGTGAAATAGGTCCGAGACGTCGAAGAGCACGACATTTGGGTGCTAAGGGAAAGCAACATCGATTGCACAAGGAAATTGATTGAATATTGGGTAAAAATGGCTCAAGAACCTCATTGGGAAATACAAGAGAAATGGGCCGAGTGTGAGAAAATCTAGACCAAGATCAACCGGGAAGTGAGAGACATCGGCCTCCCTGAATTCGGTGCACCCGATGACTTTGACAACTTGCGCGACATAGTCAAATCACATGCCAAACAAGACTCATCATGGGATGCAGAAATAGCGAAGGTGGCAAACATGGTGCCAAGACATGTGTGACAGTTCATGGAGCACTCAATCAAAGCTCGAGCCATGTTGCAGAAGTTAAGTACCATAATAGTGAAGTATTGGGCACGTGAAGTAGATATAAGAGAGGTCCTTTCAGCCCCAATGAAACAACATATATTCCCGCATGCTAACACATGCAAGGATCTCTTCATCAAGTTGTTAAAGTATGAGAAGATTCATCCACTCAAGTGAGATCAATTGATGACTCTTTGAAGACTGATAGAAGAAAGTGCCATGTGATGAGTTTTGTTTTACTTAGCTACACTTTAATAGTTATTTTTAGTTAATGGTATGTTATAAATAGGAGGACCAACCTGTTAGCAAAGGGTCGATGGTTGTCGAAAATACCCTCAATTTTGGATTTGTAAAGAACTATTTTAGAGCTGCCTTAATTGAGAAATCCTATTTAGGACCAGAGACAAGCTTGTGTTTTTCATCAGAAGTGTGTATGATTGGATGTGGAGAAGAATTATTTCTGATTTCATCTCATGAACGGATGTTGTAACGAGTAAGAGCTTCTAAATCTATTGATAAGTTATCTAATTCAATGTCTTTCATAGTTCTTTCTTTTTTAGTGATGAAAATTAAATCGTTGTCTTAATATGTGATTGATGATTAGAGTTAAGGAAACTATTTTTCTTTCCATCGTTTATCGCATGTATGTTTTCTTCTGATAAATTGTATCTTGGTCAATAATTGGAACACCGACAGATTAATGTATTAGTACTAGGCCTGTGGTAGGGAATCATTGTCTGCATGCTAGAGTGAAAGGGTTATCCCAGGCTTAGCCTCCTCCAGTATTTAAGTTTTCCCACCTTGTTACCTAGTTTGTTTATACCGGATTTAATCTTGTACTGGTCCCACATATAAGAGAAAATACGAAAAAGAGAATTTCTGAGCTGAAGGAGAAACTTTCACTAGAAAATGTAAATCCCATCGATTATTTGGTCGGATTAGAATATCTGGAGAACCATTCCACCATTAAACGCTGCAAAGTCTAATTGGGCCTCGGTGGCGGGTTTTGTTTCGACTGTTGAGTTAAAGGGATCTAGGACCCCTCAACACAACGTTCCACCCAACCATAGGATATGTTGTACATACTCTCTCTACAACAAGCCACCCATGATTCAGACTATGATACCACCAGGATGAAGTAATCTATCTCAAGCTAGTCACTCTATCTTAGGGCTATCAAATTACCAACCCAAGGGTCTCACTACCATGTTCTCTTGGACCAACAAAACAAATCATACATCCCTACTAACTACCCCACACAACCCAAGGATAAGGCCTTCCTTCTCTATTTCACGGTCCCTAAAAATACTCTCCCTCTAGTTCTCTTTAGTGTGCATAGAGAACCTAACTACTCTCCATTACACCAACAATATTCTCTCTGCATTTCTTAACCCATGTCAATATGTTCATGGCATCCTTGCTTGGATGTTCTATCCCATAGTATGATTGTCTTATTGGATTCCAACCATAACTTCTCCATTACATGGTGTGACAACCTTCCTTAGAATCCAATTTCTCTTTTCCTTTGCCTTATTTTCTCTTACTTAGTGCATCCTACTGTTGTAGGAAAATCTCCCTGTGGATAGGTAGACCTCCTCTTGAGAGCTAGACCCTTAACTCTAAGACAAAAGGTGCTTAACATGGACACTGAATTCCTTTCAGATCTATTCAAGATGATGAACAAAAGAGAAGGAGGAAAGCATGTACCTTATGAACGTCGTTTGTCCCTGCAAGGTCCAGGATGTGCTTCGATCTTGAACTTCTTGGTAGATCCTGCAAGACAAA
>ML859059.1:13715-25799 GCA_009831015.1 Picea engelmannii | reverse complement strand
TTTTTTTTATGTTGTTTTCTCCCGCTTTGGGTTTCCATGTAAAAACACTGGTGTACTGTGTAGGTGTATGATTTCTCATTTGTTCATTGTTTATTTACTCTGCAACTATTGGATGATAATGATACATTGATATAACACTTGCATATTGTGGTTAAAAATGACTGAATTTCTCTATTACTGATTCACATCCCCTCTCAGTAATCATTACAACCTTTCACTCTTGATAGTTAGAGTGTTCATGCAACAATTTGTTCAATTCATCAAATAAGAATTTGAGTGGATTCTCTCTTGTATATAATAATCAACTTGCATAAATGTGACACACCACACTTCATAAACTCAAATAAAAATAATTCAATCTTAGCAATGACCATGTAATTTAGCACCACCATGCTTACTAAGACCTTGTTGTCACCAAGTTATCTTTTAATATAGACGAGACTTTCTCTTTCCATGAATCATTACTCCTATTATTAACAAGCTTTGATAAAAAGGAATGTACATGCATTAAATAAACACACTTGCATAAAATGAAATTAAATACCACCATGAGCCATTTGAGTGAGTTCAATTCTCCCAAGAACAAGGTAGCAAACTAAGCTACAACATTGTAAACTAAATCAAAGAATATTATTAATAGAACTAAAGAATGACAAATTATGTGAAGAGAAATACAAAGAACTTTATTCTATTCCATCATAATATGGACATATGATCCAAGAGTCCTCTCCTTTGGAATGGAGAAGGTGCTCTTATTTATAGATAAAATTTCTTTGAAACTAATATAAAGACTAATTAATTTAGATCCACAATTCTCCCATGCGGTTACAACCATTTGCTGGTATTTAGAAATTGAACAATATCTCCTAAATCTTTGAGATATTTGATAACTAATCTCATCCAAGACATCATGGTTATTCTCTTTCCAAGATACTTGAATGAACATTCCAAATCCTCATCAAATCTTTAATGGTTGGAGAGGAAATTCGAATTTGGCGCTAGGTGGTAAAAATAAGCATCATTGGAACTTCCAAATATGCCTGTAAACATTACCAAACTCGCCCAAGTTTCAAGGTTAAGTGAGAGCATGCTATTTTTCTAATATTTAATGATAAATAAACTTAAAATACTGAAATGAAATCATTGGAACACATATTGAACCTAATCCCACATAAATCATGAAAATGGACTTAATACAAGGTTAGAGGAAGTGGGAAATTATTAAAAGTCAATGAAAATAATGTGAAATAATGGTAAAACTGATGGAAATTTGGTGACTCAACATCATGAATGCATTGATTAATTGTGAACAATTATGAATAGAAGTGATCATAAGCAGCATGATGGTTAAAATTAATTGAGGATATGCATGTTGTATGAAAGAAGGCAGGTATTGGACTATCTGTTATGGAAGGAAGACCTTCTTGTATTCCAATAGAATTGTAGAAATAGTAGAAGAAAGAATTTGGGTGGTCATGAATAATTGGCACCCTGGTTACCATCAAGGAAGGAATGCATGGATGCATTTATGTGAAATTTTAGTTTCATGTTATGTTATGATAATTTGAGGTTACATTCATCTTGGAGACATACTCTTGTTGTGGCAATGAAGGACAATAGGTAGCCATGCAGTGAAACGTTGGATGAAATTTCAAACTCACCATGGTGGAATGCTTAAAATAGATATGTGGCATTCTAAAGGAAATGCAAAGATTCATTATGTGAATGTGGCCATAGATAATTGACACATTAGTAAATTGTATGATATGCTTGATTGCATTTTGAAAATCTTGATATACTGAAATAATGCATGTATAAGGAATGACACTATCATTCAATTTCATATGATTAGTGAATAAAAGTGATGCAATTATTAGTTCACATAATTTTAATATTTTTTTGTGAGCCACTATGAGTATGCAGTAAAAATGTAATGTGCATGAGAAGCTAACAATATGTTTGGTTGTGTGAAGGTTAATATTTTTAGGACGACGGTCTTGGATATAGAAACAAATTAAGTCCATAAGGAAATTCGATGCCTATTGTTGCAAAGAGCCAAATCGTTATGAGAAGAAAATATCATACTTGTGGGATCTCAGTTCCTATATGGAACAAATCTGAAAATGCATAAGTGAAATTGGAAATTTGTGGGTAGCATATTTGAAATAATTTTGATTTAAAATTGATGATAATATCTCACGATTACTGTATGTGTGAATGATATAGGTGAGATGATGGATCTATATTGGAGGGACAAATGAAGGATGTCGAGCTAGAAAATCATGGAAAAGGCCATTGTTTTGACATTAAACAATATATGCCATGATTATATGGATATGGTTGTGTTTTTTTAGAGAAAAACTGAGGGACTCCTTAGTTGTAAGGCTCGATGAATTCTTTGAGATATTCTTGTGCAAGAAATACTTGGTAGGTAAGATGGATCACCCAAGGGATTGTGCAACAAAGAAGGGGATGCCTGAGCCTAGAAGGTGAATGGCTGCAAGGAATAAGAGACTTGGATAACTCTTGTTATCGGTTGATTGGGGTCATGAGCACAATGGGTATGTCAAGAAAAAAAATAGTGAGTCGAGTAAATATGGAAACCATATGGATGTAGATCCATGAATTGCGTAGATAAGTATTGTGCTGATATGCATATTTTCTCCTGAATTATGAACAACAATGAAATGTTTATGCATGGAAATTGTTTTATTATGCATGTTGTTTGATGATTGTTGTAGGCTAAAATTCCAGAAGTTCGAGAGAAGACCAGACCGAGTAGAGGAAGACATTGCTAAAGAAACTGAAATATGAAGGCATGACATGTGTTGGTGAGATACAAAGAACACCTAAGGACAATGTTCCTTTTGAAGGGGAATGCGAATGTAACACCCTGCTTTCCCCCAATGTTGTAATCATATTTAAGACTTCATGTATTGTGATTAATGAAGTAGGTAATTGTGTCGATGATTAATGAAAATACCAGACAACTGACTGAGAGGAAAACCTTGAGGTATTGGCCATGATACCACAAGTGGGACTGGTGAGGTGGAACTAGGAAGTTTTAACGAGGAAAATAGGAAGATTTCCCAAGAATCCATCCTACACCTACATAACCTTGAATGCATAACCGACCCAAAATAATTTTCTTACCTTGACCACAAGGAACCTATTAATGACATGTAGAATTGGTGATTGAAGCAGTTATAAATACCTTCAAAATTGGAACTTGGAGAAGTAAAGGGTTGGCTACAATGTCAGTTAGAAGTACACAACAAATGTTTCCCATTCGAATTGGGAGCTTTACCTTGAGAGATTACTTCTAACATAAGCCAATGGGGATTTCGAGGAAGAGGTGAATGTTTCGATCAAGGAGGAAGAGGGAATGGTCAAGAGTGCGTATACAGAAGTGAAGCAACATGCATGATGTGCAGGGGGATAAAGAACATTCATGCCCATACATGAGTAACAATACTCACAAACAAATGGTGATTCTAGCAAGAAAATAGAGCTCATGCATACCGATATGAGCAAAGAATAACTCAGAAGCATTCCCAATACATGAATGGTCACCTTGAAACAAAGAAGACCCATATTTATAATGGAGTAAAAGAGGGCCATGACTTGGTGTTGGTTGGAAAGAAATTGACACTTGTAAGGGGAGGTTGTCGAGGGGATATGTAGAAAAGAAGGGACTCCCTTGTGTATATAAAATCTAGCTAGGAAGGCACCTAATAAACTCATGGAGGTATTAATATCTATGGGGAGAAGGAAATTTTTGTTATTTCCAGTGGAGTGAAGGAGAGTAACCTTCTCGATCCATTCCTTGACTTGTTGAGTCAAGTGTGAGAGTCCCCTGGTGGTATCATGTCCTAGCACATGGGGTGGATTTATGTAGAAAGACAAAGTGTAGCATAGCCTGTGGTTGGTTGGAAAGGCATTCATCCTCAGTCAGCTGGCTAGTTAGAAACAATATTGAACAAATAATTATTTTGACCTGAAATTCTCATTGAATTTTTATTAATGAAGATAAATTGTATCTTTTTTTCCATAATTGATTGATGTGATAAACAAATGTTAAATATGAGTTGAATGGAATGATTCAATATCCTTTTAATTGGTAAATGGATTAACTGTAATACTTGAGTAAGAGAGGCCAATGTAGGCTGATAACCCTGTGTTTTCCTCATCTGTTGAGATGGAAGGGTTGCAGGATATAAAACCCTTGTTTGGGGTCATTGCTAGAGTTTTTTATTGCTTAATAAAAGGATTTAAAAACCCATGAGAGTAAAGTTGAAACCCATGCATGAAGACCCAAAAAAATAATTTGGGATTGCTAATTCCACAGATAGTCCTTAACCCATTCAAATCCCTATGTAAACCAGAGCGAATGATGGTCGTTGATCTGGAGTGGAGGATCAATATCGACCATTCGTGGAAGAGATATGAATTTGGATAAGTGTTGTAACTGGCCCTTGAAGGAACCACCAGATCCCAGTTCAACGTGGTTCCTTCGTTGGGGTTATGCAGTCTATCCTTACCTGTTATATAGTGGAGGAGGAGAAACTAAACCTCCATATCATTGGAGTTTCCAAGACCATTCCTTTATGTTTCTTCCCTGGTTTCCTTGTGCTTGGTTGAGAAAGGTTCCGAGAAGGGTTCCATTCCATTTTCCTTGTGAAGTGTTTGAGAAGAAGGAGGTTTAGGGCACATGCCTATGATTTCAGAGTGATGAAATTTAAACTAGTTGTCATCCAATTTAACCAAGAGGAAGAGGAAAGGTGTCTGAACTTGAGTGGGAAGATTGAGGAATGGGCCTGTGGTATTTTCATTCCATTGAGCCCAAGGGTGTATCCAAACTGTTGGATCTGGGGGCCGAGATATCTTGGTCATTGAACTCTTGTTGGAATGAGCTCATGAAGGATTCACCGCACCAGAGAACTGGATCACTAGACAAGTGGATATCTATTTGCAAGGGCCTTAGAGAAGCCTAGGGTTCTGGTGTCCGATGAGGTGACGTGCCCGATGATTTTTTCCTGGTGCCTTATGGGGTGAGGTGCTTAGTGGCTATGTTTTCCTACTTGTGGTATGGTTCTGGGGACCAGACCATTGAATAACCAAAAATTGGGAGGACCTTCTTTTTTTTTGTCAGTGTGGGGATCCATTGGATCCCAGTGCCTGGATGGGCATGAAACTACCTCCCTTCAGTTGTGTAAATATTCTCTTGGAGTTTAGGGGGTCGAGTGTGTTACAAGAAGCACATGAATTTTTGATTTGGAATGTTTCTCTCACATTCTTATTTTCCAATTTGAGCATCTCCTTTAAATTTTTGTTGCTCATTTGATGAACTAGGATTATTTGGTTTAACTTACCTCTTGATTTTGCTACAATTTTTTTTTTAGTGGGTTGGTCCTCTTTACCATGAGTCTTTTATTCACGATGTAACAAAAATGGTCAATCTGGTGACAAACATCTAATAAGATGAAGGAAAACCTTTGATGGTAATAGTGACAATCTCCTTATGCATGACACCATCATCAAATTCTGTTAGGTTTTCCTTGAAGTCTCTGATCTTTGTAAGGTAATTGTGGATGAGCTCACCCTCAGTATTTTTCAAGGGATACTATTGAGTTATGAGATGTGTTACCCTAGCATCATCAATTCTCGCATTCATTTTTTTTTTCAAATTATACCATACGCTAACAATCTGATCAAGAGCAATCCCTCTTGATCATTTTCATCAAAATTCACTTTCAAGGTTACATTAATAGGTCTATTTTCAATTCATAAAATAACATGTAATATTTTTATAATTTTGAAGATAACTTTCATCCCCACCTTCCAGTTAGTGTAGTTTGTCCCTGTCATCTTGTCAATGAACATGGAATTAGGTAATGACATAGCCATCACCTAAGTTGGATTTATATAGAGGTTTCTCTTTATATAATTGATAGTTTTTTCTAGAAAAATAACAACAACTAACAGAAATAGTTGAGAGACTCTTCTAGAGAAAATAACAACAATTAATAAAGGTGTAATAGATGATGAAAAAAATTCTTTACCACTAATATATGGCCAAAAATAATCCTAGGTTTTAACAAAAAATTTAATCTCATGCACATATTGTAGCATAATGTAATTAAAAATAATTATTCTTGGAATAAAAAACATTCATGTCTTATTCACTTTATAGGTCAAGTGAATATCTCCAAAGAGGGTAGTGGAAAACATGCTTTTTCTTCAGAAGGAAATTTATATTTGTGATGGAAAACCCACCATTTACGTTTTACAAAGTAATTTTCTATAATAGGTAAATGTTGTGAGTGTTTCATGGAAACCTGCATAGTGTTGATGAAAATATATGAAATGATCTTACTCAAGCATTTTTAGACTTTGCTTGGCTAAAGAAAAGTAGACGAGAATATCACCCTATGTTTATAGCCAACAAAAATAACATCCTAACTCACAAGTATCAATTACTAGTGCTTGGGCTAGTCTTTTATCATTAAAAAACTTGTTGGAAATTTACTTTTTATGTAATTTTCTAAACATATTAGTTGCTGAGATAAATGTAAAGATAGAATTAAAGTCACCAAGATGATAATCAAGAAAGATGAGACATAAGACAATCCTTTATTTCATTCAAGTTCACCAAAGAGTCATTTTCTTTACAAAATCTCATGCATAAATTTTGGACCAAATCAAACTTAGACATCCCTGATGGAACATACAAAAGGACCTCTGACAAAAAACCAAAACTGAACTCTAAAAGATGGATCATCTTGCCACAGATTGCTTCCCACTCGACTCTACACAATATCCTTTGTCAGTCATGAAAACTAATTCACAAACAAACAAGTCTACATAGACTATCAAAGATAGATCAACACCTCTGAAAAAAAAGTATCTAAATGATGTGATTCAACCCTGAATATTGTTGTCTACAATAAGACCAAGCTATCATAAAAGAGAATTAGGCTTGTGATGAATAAATGAATGAATGAAAACTGAACTATCTCAGCATAAACTCAAAGAGAAAACCTTAGTATGCTTATGTTTCTATCCTCCTCTTGTTCCTCCCTTTTCTTTTATTTTAAGAAAATTAGAATTGGTTGAAGTAGTTGAACCAACTCGTTAGTTAAGTTAATTAAAAGACTCAACCAACTTTAGTTAGGGGGAAAATTAATAATCATAATAAGGGCTATAATTAACTAATAACTAGTAGGTGGGACCCCTTCTGACTCCCATTAGTTCTTAACAATCATAACAAACTAGTCAATTAAGCAAAAACACACCTCCTTGTGACTTCCATCAACATATTTACTTTTGGCAATTTAGCTCATGATATTTGAAGTTATTTTCAAAAAATATTACTCATATATCCAAAATAAAACATGTTGTCCAAAAAAATCCTGAAGTCAACTTTCATCAACAATAGATAAAATAAAAACTCAAAATCCATATTTCCCACTCTGAGATGCAATATTTCCTTGATTGTTGTTGTCACCCTTCGATTTTCCTGAATTTGCCTTTGGCTGCACTGAGCCTTTAGGCCCAATCTTGCTGATCACGTGGGAAAAATCGTCCCTCAAATGCATCCAGGAAGACATGGATTTGTCAGAGCCATTGGAGGGTGAGGAAGGGGCAGTAGTGGCTTGTCCTTTGTCATGGGCATGGTGGGCCTCGGTTTTCAACCTTTTTCTAGCATGAGAGGACTGCACTAGTGAGTGGGGAGTAGCTTGGAAAATGGGTTTAATGGGCAAAGGAGAAGGTAGGGATAAATTAGGCCAGCCATGATGTTGAGAGACTACCGGGTGGACAATCTCTTGCCATCCATCATTTTTAGGAACCTCAGGTTGTAATGAGACGTGAGGAGGCACAAGGATACTGGGGGCTTCTAGAACTTGGAAAGGAGGCCTTTTAGGCCTGGGTTGGACCACTCCTTGCCCAATCCAATTAAAAAATACGGCCTGAAATAATTGGCCAAGCTCTTTTGAATCAACATCAAAATGTATGGAGAACTTGGGCCTTATTGGGCCTTTGTTCCAATTACCTCTCCCTTTGTTTCCTCGGCCATGGCTACCTCAGCTGAAAAAACTCATTCTTGCATGCATGATTGATTATAAAATAGTCTTTTGAATAACCATACATGACAACTCTTAAACATATGAAATAGATTTGGCTCAAAAATGTATCAGACTCATGTAATCCAATCCATACAAAATGTTTTACTATTTATCAATGAGCAGTGGGGTGAATAAAGGGTCCTCTGATATGTGAGGGGGGGAAAATATGATTACTGCTCAAAGACAACAACAATCAACTGCAAACCAAAGAAAACATTACTATAATTCAACCAAGACACTGCTATTGCCAACTGCTTCAACACATAATTTCTCTTGACTATAATCAATTTTAGAACAGGGAGTGAAAAATGAATGTGGGAAGGCAATGGGGTTGTAATTAGCGAAAAATGAAATAATGATAGGAAATGAGAGCATGTATTGTTCACAAAATTAATCAAGTAATCTATATAGTCATTCTGTTAAAAGGAGATGCACCAACCAAACGATCATTGTGACCCAATAACAATCTTTGTGTATTAATTAGTTCATTGTTCATAGTCAAATATCTAACATAGTGCCATCACAAGACATTATGCATTCCACACAATCTGTAGGGAGTTCTGTTCCTTTTATTTATCCAATTCGTATCTTATAACAAATCTCAAATGTATAATAGTAACCATTTCCACTCTGTTAACCATCAGAATCAACCGCTTTCCACACATTACTTCAATCAACAAATACACTTAAAAGCCGTGTTTCAAAATTTACAATGAAGTCATATTGTCACTGCAATTGGGCCTGTCATTTAAAATGCATGATATTCGTTAAACATATATAGCGGACAACCAACCCAATAATCCATATTTGAATTGTAAAACCCTGACTCATCATTTAAACAATTAGACAACATCCACTATTCCAACTCATGCCATACTGTGGAAACACAAAATAATTCAATCAATGCAAGTGTAATTTTTTGACTGTCAAACACAATTCAACGCGACTCTAAATAATCAAAATTATGGGTTATCAATTCAACACAATGATGTTCAACAACATGCTTGACTTCATAATACCATAATCAGAATGGAACAAGTTGTGCTTAAAACCCCGTGACTATCTTTGAGTGTGCAACCCAAAATTGTCCATATCATACATAGTGGGAAGCCACCCAAAACAACATGATGCGACATTCCCATTTTAAAATTCTAAACACACAATCACAGTATTAACTTAACCAATAGTGACGAACTATCTATCTAATACAATATTTCTTCAAATTAATTAAGCTGCAATCAACCATGTTGTGTAAAAATCGGGCTCATCCCTAATGATGCAATCAAATAATCATAACACATACAGTGGATGGATTTGATACAGTCATCCAGTTGCCATAATCATTTTTCCCAAAACAACTCATAGTTACAGTGACCATTTATTTGTGGTGTAGGAACACCATACAGACAAATGCACTATGCGCGCAAATCATTTAACAATTGCAACCAATGCTGAGTTTAACATCCCAATGATCTTCAATGCAAAAGACAGTGACTGTGATCAGCCCCAATCTTCAATAAACCAATTCAATGCTGAGCCTATACTTGGACTCTCGTAACAATCAATAACTGACCCAACATACTGTGACAACCACACATACCTACGCAATGACATGAAGCGAGGCTGTGACCTTCTCAATTAAAACAATACTAGGTTATCAAAACATAAGGAGAGCGACTGTGTATTTTGAATTTTCTAATCAATGAATGGTCTACCCATTGTAATAACACATGCAGTGACTAGATACCAGAACCAACACGACTGTCACATGACCAATTATGTGGCCTGTACTCAAATTAGTCAACAATATACAACCATCCAACAATAACCAAGTAGTAAACCCGACAAGCCACACTGATCTTCCCTTATCAACCCTCAAACCTGTAGAGTTAAGGGTTTTCTCTGTGACAAACACAGGGAAAGTTAGATCCAACTCCTTTTAATGGTGAAAACCTCCGAGACCAATAATGCATACACAAAGAGAACCACAACTTATTCATGGACAGGTAACAAATCCCACGACAAGAGGGCTATAATAGAGGGATGAGGCTCCAATTCGGCCTGGTAATGATACTTAACAAACACATGTTATAACCCTCATGGTTCTCCAGTCAACAAATCACAATGCTTAAGTGAAGATAGGGCCGAGAAAGAACAAAATAACTCACTGCGTGACCTTTAGTGGTGAAAACAAACCAACGCTCAAGTAAATAAATGCAATGACATAGAGTGCGTCCAACCATTAAAACCCATAAAATCCAAAGACTGGATATAGAGATATGAATGTGTGAAGACAACTAGCCACCCAATACCAAACAAAAACCCTCCACTAAACCAACAAGGATAACATAGAGCCCTTATGGATGCTAACACTCTGGATGACCAATAACACTATGACTTCAACATTATTGTAGAGAAAACCATCAATGCTTCATTCCAAAATCACAATTTTACATAGTTGCAATACTTAAGGAAAGCACAAACCAATACACCTGAGCCAATAATCATTTCATAACCAGAGCAGACTCATGAATGGCCAAAAAAAATACATACCTATAATCGAACACCTTAAAACGAGAGTTGGCCGAGAGGTTCCTCTATGCTAAGAAATCAGAGCATAACCACAACAACAAGGTTGAACAATAGCCCGACTAGAGTGGCGGCCAACAAAAGGAGTAAGGGTGACATGCAGTAAATGCACATCACCTCCAACCACAGTTCATTTAATCCTTAGTACATGCCAACAAGCTATTCATTAACACCATTAATTTAAACCATGCATTGGAATATGCATCTATTACTTGTCAAATGTGCAATCCACATCATGCCTTCCATTTACAACTTGGCCATATTACATATCAACTACATAATCCAATAAACTATGTATCGAATCATCACCAATAGCGCGACCCACATCAACTTATGCCATAACAAAATCACCATGCATATCAACTATATAACTCAAAAAAAGTTGCGTAGCTATTAACTTAATAGCTAGGATAGCAATGACTCGTTAAAAATCGATGTATGTAGTATAGTATATAGCATGTCTTAGTTTCTTCCTTTTGCTTTTATATTTCCTTTTGTTTTTTTCCAATTGCTTGTGTATGTCATTGCTAACCTGTTTACTGTGCAAGTCTCTTAGTAATAGATCCAATAATAGATAGTAGTGTTAACAAGGATAACATAGGCTGTTGTGAAATAAAACTTGAACTTAGAACAACAAAAAAACCACAAAACATGCCTTATCCATCACCATTAAAACAAAATTATATCACCATGTAAGCAGTGTCAAACAATAGCATGACATCAAATAGTCACCATACCCGATCTCCCATCTACAAGGGGGTCCCACCTACTAGTGTTATTTAGATTTAATAATAATAGGATTTACCAACACTTTGCAGGCAAAACTCTGTTGTGATTTTTAATCGTCAACAAACTGGCGACTGCACAGGGAAATTAGTTTTCAAAAGATTTAGAACTCAGAACTCTTGGTTTCATTGACCAAGAACATCAAGCCAAGAAGATATAACTAGGAATGTTATGCAACAAGGGGAAGCAAGCGAAAATAATGGAAAGATGATCGGGAATTTGGGAATAATTCATGAAAAGTGTTAAGTATGAAGGGTCTTTTCCACTGTATGCATAATCACCTGACTTGAATATACTCTCATTGTAAGGAAAAAGACTTTTAGACTTGCTCTTAAAATATCAATGGATGAAGAAATGGAAAGAAGAAGTGGGATATAACCAATTCTTTGCAAGACAACAATGGAAATATATAACAATTTCAAGGGTCCTTCAGAGGAGACATCATAACAACTGTGTAGCTTTATTGTTATTGACTAACAATGCTTTTCAGGAGTGTCACTGTGGCATAATCGATCCAACATCTTATCTTGACAAAGCTAACTAAAATATGATAGGAAACGAAATCATGACAGAAGTAAAAATG
>ML859059.1:0-13269 GCA_009831015.1 Picea engelmannii | reverse complement strand
TTCGACAAAGAAAAGATCACCTTTGCACTCCTTAAAGCTCTCCCTCATGTCAAACATTGGTGGGAAACTTACTGGGAGCAAAGTTCCACAGAGGAGTCTGGAATATATGGGGCCGATCCCACTTGGGATTTTTTTGTGGATGCCGTAAAAGAACAGTATTACCCTGTTGGCAACTAGGAAGACCAGTACATGAGATGGACCACACTGCGGCAAGAGAGGGGCCAAGCAGTTCTAGATTTCACCAATACCTTCCATACCTTGTGCACCAAGTTGGGTATCAAAGACTCTGAGCGACATTTGGTTCTGAAATACCGTGGGGCTCTACACAGATACATCCAAACTGAAATGAATTTTCTGGACATCTCATCACTCGGTGCTGCTTATCGATATGCTGTTAAAATTGAGCAGAAATTTAAGCACCAGAACAAACGGGAATTCGGGCCTGCAAATCCGCAACAACCAAAGTATGAAAAAGACGTCCCTAACAAACAGTCTCCTGAAAACCAGTCCAAGACATAGGAAAAGAAGGGTCATAGGAAGACAAAGAAGGAAACTGGAAAATGGTGTGAGTTCCACAAAAGCCCCTGGCACAACACCGATGAATGTCGCTCAAAACAGTCATTGGTGGCCGAGATCAAAGACAAAGAGCTGAACCCTGATTCAGAATATGATTTTGAAAATAATGGTAAAGGACAAATCATTGACGCAGACCCCAATGCTATTGTCGCGACCACAATAATTCAACCAGAAGAACCAACATATCCTGAAGAGGGGGAGCGCCTTTTTCATTCACAGATGTGGGTGAAGGGGACCCCGCTACATTTTATTGTTGATAGCGGAAGCCAAAAGAACCTCATCTCAGCAGAGGTCGTCAAACAGTTGGGATTGTTGACAACACCACACCCGCAACCATACAACATCGGGTGGCTTCGCCAAGGATGAGATCTTCGTGTCAGCCAACAGTGTCGATTGTCATACGACATCCAACCCTTCAAGGATGAGGTATTATGTGATGCTGCTCCACTGGATGTCTGTGATGTTCTCTTGGGCCAGCCATATATGTGGAAATGCCATGCTATCTATGAGTCTCGACCCCGTAGTTTCATTATTACTCTGGGGGGTCATGTCTACAGGATACCAGAGGTAGTTCCAACTATTGCCCCACCTAAACAGTGCTGCAAGGTAGTATCTCATACTACAAAATTCATCTTCTCCACAATCTGTTCAAAAGGGGAACAAAAGGATACTGCAACCACTACAGCCTCGACCCAAGCACCTTCTATCCACCAGAAGAAGGTCGACAAGGTTGTAGCAAAGAAAAAAGATTCCTTCTGCACACAGTCATCTCATGTATCCATATTGGTTAAAAAGGTCCAACCCTTCCAGCCACAGGTTCGTGACGACCTTCAACAAACCAAGCAGCGCGACAATTCCAACAAGGCAAGCAACTCACCAAGATTCAGATTCAACAATCGCTTTCCCCTCTCCCTCGGGAACTCAACGCAATGGAGACCATTGCTTCCTAAGGAGGGAGGATTGATCCAGGTGGATATCGGTGGCCACCCACCTTCTCCAACTAGCCCAAAACATGTTTTTGACAATTTTGGTAATTTACTATTTTTAGCAGTTTTTAACTTCCGGGGCCATTTTGAGGCCCTAAACGATGTTTTTTGAGAAAAAGGGGAGAAACATGGAACATAGATTATGTTTCTCACCCAAAAGTTGTAGTTCTCGGATAGATCTTTCCAACGAGTTATCATATGCCTAAAACGGAGATCATATGCAAAAGTTACGACCCCGGGAAGTTGATGCACCAACTTACCCAAACGGGGCTCACATGACTTTTGGTGCTTCATCTCCTAGGGTTAGGTTTTTTGGCATTCCTGCTTATTGTAAAAAGGCCTTCAAAGCCTCATTGCAATCATCTTCTCACGGATGCGAGTAGCCGTCACGTCTCTTCTCAGAGATAAGCTACCACCATTCTAGCGAGTCTTTCACTCTGTATTTTTACAGTCTCTGTACATTTCTTTCATTAATATAAATCATGTATTACTGTATATCTGTGTTTATGGTTGCATCTCTGATACATTTTTTTTATATTATTGAATATTTGCGATATCTTTGTGCATTTCCTTATTATATCTCCGCTCTCATTTCATGTCGAAAATAATCCGAATCAACAATAAAACACAAAAAAATAAATAAAGAAGCAACAAGAAAAGTTTTGAAACATAAAGCAGAAATCAAACTACTGTAAAACATAGAAGGAAATAACACATAAATGAAAGCAGAGATAAGCTACTAATAAACAGAAAATCCAATCAGCATTAGAACGTTTCACGTTGGCCCCTCGCAATACTTGAAGCGAGGACTGTTAGTGCTGTAGGAAAAAAATTGCCTCTGTAAATCCTTTAAAATGTATGAGTTAGTGTCCAAGACAAAAGCAATTTGGAAAGGACCCAACACTTGAAATTTTGATGTAATTATCAGCCCCTTGACGCACACGATTAAATCATCAAGATAAACATGGAGACTGACCAATTGATCGAAAGTTGTGTGTATAGGCCTTTTAAAAGTAGTACTTGCATCAAGTAACCCGGAAGGCAGGCATTTGTAAGACATAGTATCACAATTAGTAATAAAAGTGGTTTTGTGAAAATTTTCCCCTTTTACCTTGATTTTAATGTAACCCAGAATTTTGCCAAGTAAGGGATTCAACTGTAACTCTACAACCTATTGCAGAATCATTCTTGTATTGATGGGGGGAGAAGGATTTCTCATAATATCTGGATTAAAGGTGCGAAGATAAGTGAAGGTTATAATATGATCTGTGGTCTTTGAAGTGGGTACCCAATTTGGAACCCGTTCAGGGTGGAAAAAAAAATATCCTAGACCTTAAGAAATTTCCCAACTCCCTTTGAAAGGTTGCTTTCAGTGCAGAGTTAACAAGTCATTGTATTTTCCTAGCTAGTTTCATAGTATGCTGAATAAGACCGGGATCAAAACCACAAAGATCCTCATAAGACCAAGAAGAAACATTATGAAATCCACCGAGTAGCTCGACATACCTCATCTCTTCTTTATCAGAACATTGACCATTTATTTTAACATTCATTGAAGATTCAGGTGTCCTAAGGTTCATGGAGATGGTTTCAACCACCTTCTTTCGTAACTCCTCTTATTTCTATTTTTCTTTACTGCCTATATCAATCGATGAAAACGAACTCTCAAGAGGAGTCAATCCCTCAAGAATTTTATTTTTCTCTATGGATATAATCTCCTTGGGCTTAAAAGGTTCATCTTGAATGAAAGCACAATTGCTCTCATTGTGAGGGAGGGCTTGCCAAGATTATACATTGTCAGGGATATACAGACAATATAGAGATTGAAAGGAACAATCATGCATGCGAGGTAAAAGTTGTTGTTTAGGAGAAGCTGAAAAAATATCTAATCGACTAACCATTCAATTCAAATCCCTCTTAACATGAGTGATGTTGAAGGATAAAAAGTTTGAGATAAGCACCCAAACAGTTTGGGAGTATCGTTCCATCAACTTGTTGCTAGGATCACACACTTTTCGTATCGAGTTCACAACAAGCTCAGAATCTCTGAAAACTGAAAGGTGACCACAACCAAGATTAAGGGAATTTTCAATGCCTAATAATAAAGCTTCGAACTTAGCAACATTGTTAGTACAAGAAAACTCTAACCCGTAAGACAGATTATGAGTTCTTCCTGTAGGGGAAACCAAGATAATGCCTACCCCATTACCTTCATTAGAGCGTGAACCATCAAAGTGCATGTGCCACATATCATCATCTAAATCGATTGTTTCCAAAGGAATATTATCCTCTTCAACAAATATGGAATACACTCCTAGGTCCTCTTCGATATAGTTTATGCTAGATTGCGGAACACTCTCTATGTAGGGTGAAATTATTCCCTCTCTAAGGACTATAATGTTCTTACCATTCCAAGGAACAGATAAATGTGTCCCATCGAGTGAGAGGTATCCATATGTTAAGTATTTCCAATCTCTTCCCAAGATAATTGAGTAATTTCTCACAGGCATATCAATTACCTGAATGCTGAAGGTTGTCCTTATCTCAGGATGAGCGCATAAAACCAAGGTTACGTCCTTAATCTCGCCTATGGTCATTTTTTGTAGACTATTATAGGAGAGCATGTTTCTGGCGTTTTCATTGGTACAAGACAAGCCTAGCTCTTCCATAATAATCTTCGGCATCACGCTTGGGCCTGAACCATCATCAATGAGGCAACAATGGGAAATTTTATCCATAATCTTTACAGAAATATAAAAAGGGGGATTTTTTACAGGGTATCTAAATTTATGTACACCTACTTTATTTATAGAAGAATCCTATTCGTTTACCTCTTCAGAAAGATTGGCTACAACATAAGCTTTTCCTTCCATGAATTGTTTCAGATGCATTTTTTGTTCAAGGATGAAAACCATGTCTAGAAGGGTTGCATCTACTTTGATGTTGGAAAATTGATTCAAGATATTGTATTTGGAAGAGGGGAGATGAGGAGTGATTCCTTGACTCTCAGGAACCTTAGAAACCTGGATATTAGTAGCGGTTGAGGACGAGCTCGGGCCAGAAGAACTGCGGGGTGGATCAAATTTTCCCTTTGGAGCATAGGATTTGTTCCTAGTGTTGATGACCATGACATCCTCTAGCTCTGAAAAATCTAGGACAACAATAGTAGCTTCTGGTATTTTACCAAAGATATTATCTCTGGCACTCTTCTTTACCTCACATGTGGTTTCTTCGTAGTGTTCCTCACAAAAGTTACACCAACTCCGAGGCAAGATAACCTTAGGCTAAAAATTATTTTCAACTAGATTCCTAAAGGGGGGTGCAGAAGAGGATGAAGCTCCAGGGGTGAGAGGGGAGACAGTTCCTTTTAGCTCAAACACTATCATATGATTATTCATATCTTGTACTAATTGTAAGAGGGAGGACATGTCTATTTATTTAACCAATTCTCCCCAGGGAATACCAACTCTTTCAAGTTGTTCTTCATACTCTGAACAGGTATGCAGAGCGGAACCGAGATTATCAATGGATTTTTATTCAAGCCTATTATGGTAGGGAGAAGGCAATGCATTGTAGTAGTGCATGAAAGCGGCTTGGTTTTGAGGGTGAATAAGTTTGGGGATTTGATTGTATAACTTGGTGAAATGCAAGTTGAAAGACTTGATGGTCTCACCATCCTTATAGGTGACGTTATTGTATTCCCTTAACTTCTCGGTGGAGATTTTGGATTTCCCATAAGTGGATCAGAACCAATAGATTAAATCCTCCCAAGTAGACAGAATCTTAGGAGGAAGGTCAAAGAGGTCGGCCGCAACCTTTCCTTACAAGGAATTGATGAACAAGTGCATGCAAGTGTCATTGTCGTTGTCCCCTATGTTATGAAAAGCATTCGAAAATGCCACCAAGTGTTTGTTTGTACTGACAATGTTATTTCCTGAAAACTTAGGCAGGTGCTCTTTAAACTTCAAAAGTGGACCAGTAGCAGGTGCTAGGTTAAGAGGAGAGGACACATGCCATGGTGTAGTTGTGGTGTCTTCTTCGAACTAAAAAAGCCCATATTTTTTAATGAATTTGGTGGGGTTCATGGTGGATTGTACAGGGATATGGTGGCTATATAAGCTACCAATCACTGATGACAATGAAGATTGAGAATATGGAGCACTTCCAGTACCACCAGAGCCACCACTAGATTCCATCTTGTGGATGATAGATGAGGGAAAGAAAGACGAGTTGGATGAATCATATAAAGTTTTCCTTAGAGCACTTTGTTGGGAAGATAACACAATGTTCCTTCTTCCTATTTTGGCAATAGGATTGATTTTAGGTGACAAGCCTCTTCTTCTTTTAGAAGCACGAGAATCTAAGGACATGAAAGAAAGGCCAAAACTCAAAGAAACAAAAAGGTCATTACTGATTTCTAGGATGTCTACGTCTAGCTTCCAATTGTTCTTGAGCACTAATATCTCGTTCAATTGCTGCCCAAGAATTGTTAAGCTCAACACAGGTGTTGGCAGTGTCTAAGATGGTGTTAAATAGATTCAAAGCAATGCTGGTCTGATCTTGAAGACCGGGCTCAATATTGGGATGCCTTGCAACATGAACAGTCATTAAGAATAAACAGTCAAAGAATCAATTTCAGAAAAGAAATATGTATCGATGAAAATCGAGTATAAAAATTAACCAGAGAGATATCGAAGATCTCTCCAATATGGTCGCCAAATAAATGTTGAGGAAAATATATGAAATGATCTTACACAAGCATTTTTAGACTCTGCTTTCCTAAATCAAAGTAGATAGGAATATCACCCTATGTTTATAGCCAACAAAAATAACATCCTAACTCACAAGTATCAATAAAAAGCTTGCTGGAAATTTACTTTTTATGTAATTTGCTAAACATATCAAATGCTGAAATAAATGTAAAGATAGAAGTAAAGTCACCAAGATGATAATCAAGAAAGATGAGACATAAATAAATCTTTTATTTCA
The DNA here is from genome assembly GCA_009831015.1 of Picea engelmannii. NCBI lineage: Eukaryota > Viridiplantae > Streptophyta > Pinopsida > Pinales > Pinaceae > Picea > Picea engelmannii. The sequence goes on along the minus strand of ML859059.1, from coordinate 6,718 downwards.
TTTAAGTTCACCAAAGAGTCATTTTCTTTACAAAATCTCATGCATAAAATTTGGACCAAAGTCAAACTTAGATATCCCCGATGGAACATACAAAAGGACCTCTGACAGAAAACCAAAACTTAACTCTAAAAGATCGATCATCTTTCCACAGATTGCTTCCCACTCAACTCTGTACAATAACCTTTGTCGGTCATGAAAACTAATTCACAAATAGACAAGTCTACATAGACTATCAAATATAGATCAACACCTCTGAAAAACAAGTTTCTGAATGATGTGATTCAACCCTGAATATTGCTATCTACAATAAGACCCTGCTATCATAAAATATAATTAGGCTTGTGATGAATAAATGAATGAATGAAAACTGAACTATCTCAACATAAACTCAAAGAGAAAACCTTAGTATGCTTCTGCTTCTATCCTACTCTTGTTCCTCCCTTTTCTTTTATTTTAAGCAAATTAGAATTGGTTGAAGTAGTTGAACCAACTCATTAGTTAAGTTAATTAAAAGACTCAACCAACTTTAATTAGGGGGAAAATTAATAATCATAATAAGGGTTATAATTAAATAATAACTAGTAGGTGGGATCCCTTGTGACTCCCATTAGTTCTTAACAATCATAACAAACTAGTCAATTAAGAAAAAACACATCTCCTTGTGACTCCCATCAACATATTCACTTTTGGAAAATTTTCTCATAATATTTGAAATTATTTTCAAAAAATATTACTCATATATCCAAAATAAAACATGTTGTCCAAAAAAATCCTGAAGTCAACTGTCATCAACAATAGATAAAATAAAAAATCAAAAGCCATATTTCCCACTCTGTGATGCAATCTTTCCTTGATTGCTGTTGTCACCCTTCGATTTTCCTGAATTTTCCTTTGGTTGCATTGAGCCTTTAGGCCTAATCTTGTTGATCATGTGGGAAAAGTCGTCCCTCAAATGCATATGGGAAGACACAGATTTGTCAGATCCATTGGAGGGTGAGGAAGGGGAAACAATGGAATTTCCTTTGTCAAGGGCATGGTGGGCCTCGATTTTCAACCTTTTTATAGCATGAGAGGACTGCACTGGTGAGTGGGGATCAGCTTGGACAATGGGGTTAATAGGCGGAGGAGTAGGTAGGGACAAATTATGCTAGCCACGATGTTGAGAGATTGTTGGGTGGACAATCTCTTGTCATCCATCATTTTCAGGAACCTCAGGTTGCAATGAGACGTGAGGAGGCACAGGGATAACAGGGGCTTGCGAAACTTGGAAAGGAGGCCTTTCGGGCTTGGGTTGGACAACTCCTTTCCCGATCCAATTAAAAATTTTGTCCTGAAATAACTGGCCAAGATCTTGTGAATCAACATCAAAATGTATGGAGAACTTGAGCCTTCTTGGGCCTCTGTTCCAGTTACCTCTCCCTCTGTTTCCTCGGCCATGGCTACCTTGGCTAAAAAAACTCATTCCTGCATGCATGATTGAATATCAAATAGTCTTTTGAATAACCATACATGAAAAATCTTTAAAATATGAAATAGATTTGGCTTAGCAATGTATCAGACTCATGCAATCTAATCAATACAAATTGTTTTATTGTTTATCAATGAGTGGGGGGGGTGGGGGCGATGAATAAAGGGTCCTGGGATATGTGAGGGGTTTTTATTGAGCTAAACATGATATGATGAGGGGAGGGGGAACAATGATTAATGCTCAAAGACAACAACAATCAAATGCAAACCAAAGAAAACATTATTGTAATTCAACCAAGACACTGCTACTGCCAATGACCTCAACACAAAATTTCTCTTCACTATAATCAATTTTAGAATAGGGAGTGAAAGATGAATGTGGGAAGGCGATGGGGTTGTAATTAGCGAAAAATGAAATAATGATGGGAAACAAGAGCGGGTACTGTTCACAAAATTAATCAAGTAATCTATATAGTCATTCTGTTAAAAGGTGATACACCAACCAAATGATCATTGTGACCCAATAACAATCACTTTGTATTAATTAGTTCACTCTTCATAGTCAAATATCTAATACAGTGCCATCAAAAGACAATATGCATTCCACACAATCTGTAGGGAGTTATGTTCCTTTTATTTATCCAATTTGTATCTTATAACAATTCTCAAATGTATAATAGTAACCATTTGCACTCTGTTAAACATCAGAATCAACCACTTCCCACACATTACTTCAATCAACAAATACACTCAAATGTCATGTTTCAAAATTTACAATGAAGTCATACTGTCACTGCAATCGGGCCTGTCATTTAAAATGCATGATATTCATTAAACATATATAGAAGACAACCAACCCAATAATCCAGATTTGAATTGTAAAACCCTGACTCGTCATTTAAACAATCAGACATCAACCACTATTACAACTCATGCCATGCTGTGGAAACACAAAATAATTCAATCAACACAAGTGTAATTCTATGACTGTCAAACTCAATTCAATGTGACTCTAAATAATCAAAATGTTGGGTTATCCATTCAACATAGTGATGTTCAACAACATGACCGACTTCATAATACCATAGTCGAAATGCAACAAGTCGTGCTTAAAACCCCGTGACTATATCTAAGTGCACAACTCGAAATTATCCATATCATACACAGTGGGAAACCACCCAAAACAACACGATGCGACATTCCCATTTTAAAATTCTAAACACACAGTCACAGTATTAATTTAACCAATCGTGTTGAACTATCAATCTAATACAATATTGCTTCAAATTAATCAAGCTGCAATCAACCATGCTGTGTAAAACTCGGGCTCATCCCTAATGATGCAATCAAATAATCATAATGCATACAGTGGATGGATTTGCTACAGTCATCTAGTTGCCATAATCATATTTCCCAAAAACACTCATAGTTACAGTGACCATTTATTCGTGGTGTAGGAACACCATACAAACAAATGCACTATGCGCGTACATCATTTAACAATTGCAACCAATGCCGAGTTTAACATCCCAATGATCTTCAATGAAAAAGGCAGTGACTGTGTATCAACCCCAATCTTCAATAAACCAATTCAATGTCGAGCCTATACTTGGACTCTCATAACAATAAATAACCAAACCAACATGTTGTGGAAACCCCACATACCTACGCAATGACATGAAGCGAGGCTATGACCTTCTCAATTAAAACAATACTGGGTTATCAAAACACAAGGAGAGCGACTGTGTATTTTGAATTGTCCAATTAATAATGCAGGGTTTACCCATTGTAATAACATAGGCAGTGACTAGATACCAGAACCAACACGACTATCACATGACCAGTTGGGTGGCCTGTACTCAAATTAGTCCACAATATACAACCATCCTACAATAACCAAGTAGTAAACCCGACATGCCACGATGGTCTTCCCTTATCAACCCTCAGACCTGTAGATTTAAGGGTTTTCTCTGTGACCAACACAAGGAAAGTTAGAGCGAACTCCTTTTAATGGTGAAATCCTCCAAGACCAACAATGCATACATAGAGAGAACCAAAACTTATTTGTGGATAGGTAAAAAATCCCTCAATAGGAGGGCTATAACAGAGGGATGAGGCTCTAATTTGGCCTGGTAATGATACTTAACACATGCAGGGTATAACCCTCGTGGCTCTCTAGTAAAAAAACCACAATGCTGAAGTGAAGATAGGGCCGAGAAAGAACAAAATAACTCACTGCGCGACCTTTAATGGTAAAAATAAACCATCACTCAAGTAAATAAACACAGTGACATAGAGTGCTCCCAACCATTAAAACCCATAAAAGCCAAAGAATCGATATAGCGATACAAATGCGTGAGGACATCCAGCCACCCAATACCAAACAAAAACCCTCCACTAAACCAACAAGGATATCATAGAGCCCTTATGGCTACTAACACACAGGATGACCAATAACACTATGACTTCAACATTATTGCGGAGAAAACTATCAATGCTTCATTCCAAAATCACAATTTTACACAGTTGCAATACTTAAGAAAAGCACAAACCAATACACCTGAGCCAATAATCATTTCATAACCAGAGCAAACTCATGAATGGAAAAAAAAAATACATACCTGTAATCAAACACCTTAAAACATGATTTGACTGAGCGGTTCCTCTCTACTAAGAAATCAGAGCATAACCACACCAACAAGGTTGAACAATAGCCCGACTAGTGTGGCGGCCAATGAAAGGAGTAAGGGTGATGTGTAGTAAATGCACGTTGCCTCCACCCACAGTTCATTTACTCCTTAGTACATTTCAACAAGCTATTCATTAACACCATTAATTTAAACCATGCATTGGAATATGCATCTATTACTTGTCAAATGCGCCATCCACATCGTGCCTTCCATTTCCAACTTGACCATATTACATATCAACTACATAATCCAATAAACCATGTATCGAATCATCACTAATAGTTCGACCCACATCAACTTATGCCATAACAAAATCACCATACATATCAACTATATAACTAAAAAAAAATCGCATAGCTATTAACTTAATAGCTAGGATAACGATGACTCGTTAAAAATCGATGCATGTAGTATAATATATAGCATGTCTTAGTTTCTTCCTTTTGCTTTTATATTGCCTTTTTTTTTTTCAATTTCTTGTGTATTTCATTGCTAACCTGTTTATTGTGCAGGTCTCTTAGTAATAGATCCAATAACAGATAACATTTATAACAAGGATAACATAGGTCATTTTGAAATAAAACTTGAACTTAGAACAACAAAAAAACCACAAAACATGCCTTATCCATCGCCAATAAAACAAAATTATATCACCATGTAAGAAGTGTCAAACAGTAGCATGACATCAAATAAGCACCAGACCTGATCTCCAATCTACAAGGGGGTCCCACATACTAGTATTATTTAGCTTTAATAATAATAGGCTTTAGAAACACTTTGCGGGAAAAACTCCATTGCGATTTTTAATCTTCAACACACAGGAGACCTAACTAAAGCATACACAAACAAATCTTTTCAAGAAGAGGAAGATAGATACACAATGAAGAATGAAAATCAATGTATATTATGATCTAAACAATGAGTGAGTGATCTTCACTCATATAGGAAATTACATCCTATAATTAGGAATTCATGCATAATAGTGATGGTATAAAATCACAAAGTCTAAAATAGGACTAGTCAATTAACTCCCACTGAACTAGTGTGCTGAAAAATAGAAATTTCTCCAAAACCCCCCCTGAATATCACTATGGAGTAAAAAATGAGTCCCATCTACTAGGCCATATTAGGTACTCATGTGCAATGCAACTAATTAAAAATGAATAAAAATGAGGAAAGAGGGAAAACCATGTGGGAACAACCCCCCCCCTCAAAATATAATGCATCAAAAGAAGAAAAGGAAGATGATATGCAACTGTCTATTTCACTGCAAGATGATCCCACAAAGTCTGTATCTTTTGATCAGTGAAGGCTGGTGAATATGTTGGCAGTTTGTTCAGAGGAATGACATAACTGCAAATCAATGATCCTGTCATGTACTATATCTATGATGAAATGCATGTGGACGTCAATGTGTTTGGTTCGCTGTCGCTGTACTAGATCTCTCCAAAATTTTAGTGTACTCTGATTGTCACACCATATGATAGTCGAACAGTGAAACTGGATACCACGATCGATAAGGAAGTGTTGAAGCCAAAGTGTTTGAATGACACAGCTGACTACTCCTCTGTACTCGACCTATGCGGAAGATAAAGCAATGGATGATTGCTTCTTACTTGACCAATAAATTGGGCATGAACCCAAACTAAGAGTGTACCTGGGTGTGGACTTGCTATCTTTTCTATCACCAGCCCAATCTGAATCTGTGAATCCTATGAGATCTAATGCACTAACAACTGCATAGTCAATCCCATAACTCATGGTGCCCTAAACATATCTGAGGATGTGCTTGGAAGCCTTCGAGTGTAGATCATGGCATTCCTGCATGTATCTGAAAATTGATCCTACCGCATATGAGATATTTGGATGGGTGTGGGTGAGATACATAATACTCCCCAAAAAATGTCGATACAAAGTGTTGTCCAGTAATGGTGTATCCCCACCATCCTCAAGTCAGATCCCAAATAAGAAGGGTGTAGGTGCAAAATTATAGTCTGTCACGTGGAATCTTTTTGGATTACTGAGAGGGGTGGGGGTGAATCAGTAATAGAGCAATTTATTCCCTTTTAACCATATAATCTAAGTGTTATATCAATGAAGCATTATTATCCAATAACTAAAGAGTAAATAAGTAATGAACAAATGAACAATCATACACATGCATAGTACACCAGTGTTTTACGTGGAAACCCAAATCGGGAGAAAACCACAGAATGCTTTTTCTTATATGTCTTGAAGAATTACATTCATTGGAAGAACCAACTTCCTTTGTTTTCCAGCTGCAACTGGAAGGAGGCTCCAACCCCCTAGTTTCTTAGGCTACAAACTGAGGGAAGCTCCAACTCCCCAATTCTTTGAATACAACCAAAAGGAGGCTACAACCCCCTATGTTCTCCGGCTACAACCGGAAGGTGGCTACAACCACCTGTCCTTGCTCCGTCCTGCCACCCTGAAGTAGAAATAGAATGATGGAACCACTGTCACACTATCACTGTGAGATATACCATTGTAAACCTGTACCAATAAATTTGAACCATGCATCAACCATGCATCAACCTGTA
>WSFP011404552.1:0-25800 GCA_009831015.1 Picea engelmannii | reverse complement strand
TGCAAATGGAATTTGACACTCCTTATCACAAGATACTATTGTGTGTTTTGTGCTTTGGAGAGTGTGTCTCACTGCCTATTCCAAAGCTCCAACCTAGCTAATGTTGGTGTAAAAGAGCCCTAGAAAAAGTTACTAGTTAAATTTTAAAATTGCGCAATATTATTAAAGGTTGTTGTTACTCAAAGGAGACGAAAATGAAATCGATGTTGTGTGAGACTCTTACCCAACAATGCATAGATAGGAATGAATGATACAAATTTTTTGTTCGATGAATCCTATTTACAAGAGGGAAAGAGGAGTTTTCTGGAACAATGTGAACTACGATGTATGATCTTCTCTGAAATGTAATATCAATCAATCATGAACAATGCAAATTCTCTATTTGTCTTATTTCAACAATTGAATGCCAATATTTTCGAATAAAAAGTTGCGTAAAAAATAATAAATGTCTTTAATTTTTTTATTAGAAACCAAACAATAGTGGTGGAACTAAGAAAAAACAAGCAACCAATGAAAAAGAAATACCCAACAAACACCCAAACTAATGTTTCAATGAAGACAAAAATAACAAACTGACAAGACCATTCTCTTCAAATGCACATGGGCAACAATTTTCTAAGTAATGAGCAATTGAAAAAGACAATTAATCCCAACTTTTAAACCGATCACTGGCTCCCAACCAAACAAGCACTCGGATTTCAAAAAACCAGAGATTATATCCTTGTTAAGAAAAGGTCAAGAGGTAACAATTGAGAAAAAATGAACAAGAAGAGCTTTCAATTTCTGAAGACTAATCATTCACAAGATTCAAAGTCAATAAAAAATCAATCACTGGCTAGAGAATTTCTTTTCAGACACACAAACAAATCTGGGCATCTGAGGATACAAAAAAAACCTTAATCCAAAAAAAAATTCCAAATGGGTTCGCAGGCTGGCAGTGGTGTATAGTGCGAGAATCAAGGATTATCGCAGGCCAAACACAGGCAGAGTGCGAGAATTTCGCACTGAATTGAAAAGAAGGATGCGAACTATATTGGTTCTCGCAAGCTACAGAAGGGTGCAATGCGAGAAGGCCTGAAACTAAGCAAAATTTGGAAAAAAGACAAAAATTTTGAAGGTTCTTCTAGACCCATGGAGTCTATCAGGGTCTCCTCAAGACTCAGAGATTGATGGAAATGAAAAATGGTAAGTTAAGAGAAAATGGCCAAGGAAAAACCACCAAAAATGGGTTGCATCCCCAGTGGAATCACCAATTTTGTTATCGGACAAATCAGTAGGTGCGAACACTAACAGATCTCCCTAGATTCACCTATATCTAGAACAAAACAAGATAGGACACGACTCTTTCCCTAAGTTGTAACCATTGAATCTACTAATAAGAAGGAATAAGTGACATACCTTTATATTTCTTCCTTAGGTCTCTGTTGTTCCTGCTTCGCTTTGATACTCTCGTGAAGTCAAGTCCAAGACAACACAAACCAACCAAATTGAAGATAGCAGAGTATATTCAATGTCAACCTATGAATATGATCAAGGAATTACACAATAAAGTAAGAGTGACTTTATGGGAAAGGGACATGTCATTGTATCATATTAATTGAAAGTAGAAGATACAACCTAATCGCATTGATGTTGCTAGCTTCCTTTTAGTGACCCTTGGTTCCAACACACACACTTGCTCTGTACTTGCATGAAAAAGATCTAAAACCTCTTGATATACCAAATAGAGCCTTCAAGCTTCTATCCAAGCAAGTTTCTTCACACAATTCGTCATTCAATCTTACTTAACCTTTTCCATGAGAAACCTTTCAATATATAAGAGAAGGAGAGATGGTTACATGGATGAGAATAATCCCATCAAATCTGAGAAGTCGGTAGAATGAAAACCATGCGAATGCCTACTCATTTTCTAGAAGATTCCCTTCTAGAACCCTTGAGACCTCTTCTCCTTTCCAAGCTTTAAAACAAGTTTGCACCCTATATATGGAGCAGACTGCGAAAAGTTCGCACCCTAAGTGTGGGTGGCCTGCGAGAATGAAGGATTCTCGCACCCTAGACCATAGGTAGCCTGCGAACTCATCTTAAAAATATGTTTTTGGAAGAAGACAGGAGCCACTTTTCTCAATCAAAAGGTCTTTGTTGGGAGCCTGAATACATCACTAGAGTGACCAAAATCATGTGTAACACCAGTTACAACTGCAGCTAGGTTTTCTAATTATGTTGCCACAGCAAACCCTTTCCCTTATGTCCGGGCACTTCTGGTGAATCATATGACCTAATTCCTTGACATCCTAGTGTGCCCTAACCTATCATACCTCTTGGTACACTCATCTAGAAAAAATGTCATGTTTGAATTTTTGGTCAAAGTCAAAGGTTGTCTTCTGGTCAAATTGATTTTGTGATCAAAGTTGAAACTTTTTAGAGTTTCTAGTTTGTTCTAATCATTAAATCTAATCTTTTCTTGTCAAGATGATATCTAGTTTCATATTGGAAGACAAGTTGGACGATGCTACAAGACTCCAAAGGTATGCACTTGTATGTGTTATCCAAGTTATATCATCTAGAAAAACATGAGTGTGTTTGTAGGGAAAGTACTAGAGACCTTGTCCAAGTTGTAATCTTGGATTCAGTGCATTAAGAGGAACAAACACACCCTCCATAGCAATGAGGCTTCAAGTTCTATGTTTGATTAAATTGTTAAAATGTATATATATCAAGGGTGGTAGTTTCTACATTAAAAACTATGAAAGAAGTCTTTGAAAGATTCTATTATTACTAGGTGCAATAAATATTTGGTTGCATATGAATACTATTGATATAGATGCTTATTCTACTTGTTCACAAGATGAACTAACCTCTCCTCTAGATAGATATTTCTTGTTTACTCTTGTTGTTTGTGTTCCGGGTAGGTACCCTTGTGAAATATGTTTGATGAACAATCCTTGAGGAAGCTGTCATAGAAGAAGATTATAAGGATGACACAAATTCCAGATGGGAAACAATCAGAATAGATATAAACAAACTTAAAGATACTCAGAGGATTCAGACTCGAAGGAAGTCGGGAATCCAAAGGAAACCAGAACAGGCTTGTGATACTTTGCATAAAGAAAAGAGAGATGCTACAAATGGAAGAATGGACTCTCTTAGATGGAGGGAGATGATCAAAGAATTCCAAAAGAAGATCATGCATATTTCCCATTCAAGCATGAAGTTGGGATTAGGAGGGAACTAATCCCTAATGATATGATTCATTGAAGAAGAATCTGTAAATACTATGAAGTATCTATCCATGTTCTTCATTGGAAGTAGTAGCCATGATAAGAATCACATGTTTAGCTTGACTCTAGAAGAAGTCTTCTTCAAAAAGAATCCTTGAATATCATTGGTTGTCCATCTACATTTATGTTCCTATGGCGGAAGGAAAAAGTTGGATCCTTCAGGAAAGAAGGGCATATAATCCATAGAATATTCCATGGACTCCAACATTGAAGCTGAGAAACATGAGGAAGAACATGAAGATTCCAAAAAATAAAGAAAATGTAGAAAAATTAATTGAATCAAGTTTGAACCCAATAGAAGAAGTCAAACAAAAGTAATGGAAGGAAGTTGTGATGAAGAACAATGTATGTGAAAAATTGTGAAAAATACTTAAGCATTGATAGATACAAGGTGAGACTCATGGATAGAGGGTTCTCCCAAAAGGAGGGGGAAGACTATGATGACATCTTATTCCAGTAACCAGACATGCCTCTATCTGAGACATTATATCTCATGCAGTATCAATGGGTTGGAGTTTACATCAGATCAATGTAAAGACTGATCTTCTCAATAGATTAATTGAAGAAGAAGCGTATGTAGAGAAACCTCAAGGTTTTGAGGTATACCAAAAAGAGACCCTTGTATGCAAATGGAAGAAGACCTTGTATGGATTCAATAAAACTTGGTGCAAAGCCTCTCATTTACAACAAAATCATGGTGAAAACTTCCTATGACAGAGGAAGTATATTGAAATAGTTCTTCAGAAGTATGGGATGATGGATTGCAAATCCATGGAAAACTCCCTTGATGATAGATATGAAGAAGTTGAGAGACTCTGATCTAGTAGACCCATCTCAGTATCGACAATTGATTGGCTCGTTAATGTATTTGAAGAATACTTGGTTGGATATTTTCTTTGTGGGACATTTGAGTTATGATATACAACTGCATGGATTTATCGATTCAGATTGGGCAGGGAGTGTAGATGACAGAAGAAGTGCTACTTGGATATGTTTCTGGTTGATATTTTCCACTATGTCATGGGATACTAGGAAACATAAGTGTGTTTCACTCAACACTGCAGAATCAGGGTATATTGCATCTTGTGATGCTTGTACGAAAGCAGTGTTGCTTTGTAAGCTGGTTTCTAGAATGTTTGATCAGGTGTTGGATTTGATTGTGATATATTGTGATAACCAAAGTTGTTTGAAGCTTTTAGAGAACCCGATTTTTCATGATAGGTCGAAGCACATTGAGATCAAGTATTATTTTCTCCATGATAAAGTCCAGAGGGGAGAAGTGGTTCTCCAGTATATCTTCACAGATGAGCAAATAGCATATATTTTGGTAAATCCTTTGTCCAGGATGAAACGTTTGTGTACTTAAGGGAAAACCTAGTACTCATGGAGATGACTTCCTTATTGGAAAAGGAAGAGATTACTCTCAAGTTGGGAGGGAGCACTGATATGTTGTTGATTTATGGGCAGTCATTTTCTAGTTCAGAAAAATGGTCTAGGTTGGGAAGTCACCTTCCAGTCTAGAAAGTGGCCCAAGATTTATGATGGACCAGAAATTTCCAGTTTAGAAAATTGTCCAAATTGAACAGTCATTTTCATAATGAAAATGGTCTGATAGATTGTTGATGTACCATAGACAGTGATTCCCCTTATGGATAGTGTGGGGGAATGGTCTAGGACATTCATTCTTCTTGGAAGTCACTATGAGTAGTAGTCAAGAATAATGGTCCACCTCTCTGAGTAGTCATTGTTTCAAAGTTCACAGTTGTGAGGAATTTTGAAGAATGGTTTGTTATAGGAGGTTGGTGCAGGACAATCATTTCCATTAGGAAATGGTTCAAACAACCATTCCCTAGGGAAGACTCATCTTCTCTATGTTGCACTATGATTAGTGCCGAAAGAATGGTCAGTTAGGTGAATGGTCCAGGATCAACAATCATGGACATGCATTCCCTAGGGTAGACTCATTCTCTCCAGGTTGCACTGTGATTAGTGCTGGAGGAATTGCCAAATTAGGTGAATTTTGGAGATGATTACCATCTAGATTGATAGTCAGTGTGTTGATGGACAGACATTCTTCAGGTGGAGGATGGTCCAAGTAGGACAGATTGTTGGTGGACAGACATTCTCCCTGTGGAGAATGGTCAAGGTTGAAAGATTGTTGATGTACCATGGACAACCATTCTTCTAGGAAGTATGTCTGGATTAGAAGAATGCTTCGTCTCCCTGAGTTCACAGTAGGGACCAGAGTGGAGAGATTGGTATAGGGAAGACATTTTCCCTGATTTCATAGTAGTTTCCAGAGGGAAAATGGTCCAGGACATTCATTCTTCTAGGACATATGTCTGAATTAGAATAATACTCCTTGTAGCCCATGGTGTGGCTTCCAGCATATGTTGGAATAATTATTCTTCTAGGACATATGTCTGGATTAGAAGAATGGTTCTTGTATCACTATGTGGATTTAGTGACTTATTCAACATCATGTCTGATTACTCAGATGGATTATGGCTTCGAGAGATGATGCAGTTGATGCTATCAGATGATATTGATAGTGATGATGTTGCTCGTGAGTTTATCTGCATGATCATGAGATAGATTGTGTGGCTATGATGATGATATTGGTTGAATGGTTTGTTTTTAATAAATACCATTGTCTTTAATACCTCCCTATCTAGGAGAGAGTGTTGATATTATGGTAGTTGCAGGAGGTATTAACCTCTACGTGTAACCTTTGACGAGACTAGAATATTTAGGGAAGCAAGAGAAATCCTAAACAGATGTGTAGAAACCCTAGAATACATGTTGGCTCAATAAAATAATTAATATTTAAGTGTTAGCCTATAAAATAAGAATTTTTCATGGATAGGTGACAAAGAGAACTATAAATAAGAGGGCACTAGAGCTCATTTGTCATTCACATTCTCACAACTGCATAATTACTAGTGGTGCACAAGTTTGGAGAGGGAGTGCATCTGCAGCTATTACAACTAGGATTTTGGTCTTTGGTTATGGTTTGGAATTTATGATTTGGCTATGGTTTGGACTTTCTGTTTGGTATGCTAGCCTTGGAGAGAGATACACTACCATGGTTGGCTATAGGTTTTAAGATCTACTTCCAAAATTATTATGTCTATCAAGGTTAAAGGTGCTCAGGGGTGGTTGTGTGCCTATGGTTGGGTGACAATATTTCTATATTTTCTATGGAAAAATGATCACATCTCTTTTATTCTAACAAGGGTCAAGTGATTGCAATCCTGAAAAATGTTCATCCACGATGAAGTAGTGTCATAGAGTTGACTAGTAAAAATAAGGTGCCTTCATTCCCAATATAACATCCTTCACCATAGAAAGGTCATATTTTTTTAAAATCCATGGGAAGTCACCTTCTTTAAAATACCAAGAGGGATCAGTCTCTCCTCTACTTTATTTTCTTGACCAATGTTTATTTTTTAGTATTTGAAGAAGAATGATCTCTCTTAACACTCAGTGTGTCACTTTTTCAATGATATGTGCCTCCATAAAGAAGATGAAACATTTTTTAATATATGCATGGTATGTAGTATGTGGGAAATATTAATATGCTCACAATATTCAATATGTAGATTCCTTGGAGTTTTGTAGATCAAATCTTGACAAACCCTAGAGTTTCAACCCACCAAGATAAGATACACGCGGGTGCAATATGCACTTTGGATTATACACACTACTATGCACTATGAATTCATATTACTACATATGTATATAATTTACCAAAAAAAAAGGTGTTCACTACATCATTGTTATGGGCATGCCTCATCTTCATATATTGTTTTTTGTTTTCTTCTCTTGTATTGTTTGTAACTTCTTGGTCTCTTGTAATTGCTCTATTTCATTTTGATGTGAAAATAGTGCACCAAATGCAATGAATAGGAAAATAAACCCTTATGTCAAAATCACATGAAATATACAATATTAAAAAATGAAAAATGAAAAGCAAATCAATAATATACAGGTAAAATTATAAATATGTACATTTTCAATTATTGTTCCATGTTTCCTTTTTTTCCCTATTTTATTTTTAATCATTGGTGATTGTTTCGATCTATTGTACATCAAACAATGAAAAGAGCGATGTAGATGGATGTCAGTGATATGCAAATGCAATGCAAATTGTCAATATTTTATTTTTCTCTGCAATCAAAATCTCTGCTATACTAGTTGTTTCCCATGTCCAACGCAATTTCTTGATCCAACACAGAAACAAGAAGTTTCTAAATATGTAACAAGAATATGAAAACGTGCTTTGGTTCAGCATGAAGGAAATAAAAATTTGTGAATATGTAAAAAAAATATGGAAATATGACAATACGTGTTTAGATGTCCATTTAATTCAATATTGTCAATGTTTACTATGATTTACATGCATTTAATTAGATTAAAATTCAAAAACAGCAATCCACTGTTTATTTATAGTGATGTTTTCAGCCTTGTATAAAGCTCTAGAACATAGTTTTTTCTATGCTCTAATGGCATCATATTTTCCATGTTTTAGTTTATGTCATTCAAATGATGCTTAAGCCATGTCTATAGCAATGTGCAACCAAAAAAATAATAATAATACAATCTCAAAACAACATACCTTATTTTTGTTTCTATTTAACTTTGATTATTTTTTATCTATATAGTTTCTAAAATAGCCCTTGACAAATTTAACCTACCCCTAAAAAAAAAAAAAAATAAGCAACTACCAATGTTCTTTGGCATATACGATGCACCCCAAAAATATTTCATTCTACCATTTGATCAAGTAATACAACTGAAAAAAAGAGGATCGGTTTTCTTAAACACTACACCAATGCCAATGCAAATTTGAATCAAACGAAGTAACTGCACTATGCATGAAGCACACATTATCAAATAATAAGAACGTATTTTTTTGGACCACATAGCAATTGGGATGTCGGATGTCAATACTATCATATTTTCTATGTATTAGATTCAACTATGTATGTGTACATGGGGCATACAAAAACAAGGAAAGAAACGTGTTGCACATGTTTGTCAAATACATAAACTAAAATGCTAGACCACTTTATAAAAGCAAGATACTAGACGAATACTTTCAACATATCCAACTATTGCTACCAAAATACGTGAGTGCGGAAGGCTACATGATATGAACACTCCACACATGTGTTGAAAATATACCAAGTAAACATGCTTCCATCCAACCTAAAAAATGACCAAGTAAAAATGCTTTTGACTAAGAAATTATCCAAAGATAAATAGATCACATAGCTAATATTGCACCAAGGCGAAGAGCATGATACAAATTTTCTAAAATGTCTTTTCCACATATATTAGCTACCTTTCGAATAGAGGTAATCATAAAAAAAAACCATCAAGCAGATGATAGATAAGTAGCACATTTGTTTCTCATTACTTTTGGATCCCTGCTCTTTCCTCGTAAATTGGTGCAAACCAATCTGCCATAAATTAATGAGTTATCCTGTAAATTACATCACTTGTCACAATCCCTCATGTGGAACTATTCGAAGTGAAGGGATGGGAAAGTGCAGAAGTGTGGGAATATGAGTCGTATAAATTCTCTGCACAAGGTTTGAAAATAGACTAAGTATCAACTCTGTGGGGCATACACCTATGCAGAAGTGTTGATGACATAGTTATGCCAACTACAAAAGTGTCAAGTCAGCTAAGTGCATCAATTCCTTACCATAAGTGGTATGAATTCTCAATGAAAGGGTTGAAAGTATGGATTCCCCATATAAGGATTGAAAATGGATTAATCATTCACTTTGTGGAGCATATGTCAGTGAAGAGCATTAGAATATCGCAACAGCAAAAGCTTTCGCACAACCTGGAAAAACAAACACTAAGTATAAAGGAATTTCACTACAAAATTTATGAAACATAAATAAATCAGAAATCTTGAATTGCTTAAAGGCCAAGTGTATGGTGCATATTTACTAAAATGTATTTTCCAGACAGGTGAATAACCTCTAGAACACATGTCACCATAAATATAAACCACTACACAATTCATAGAAAAGTGGGACATCTACTTTGCATTAGGTCTAAATATGTTTCATTTCCTCCTAAATCCAATCAAATCAATGTGCCATAAATGACTCGACCATCCTCCAAATTACCTAGCTTGTTAGAACTCGTGTCGTAGAACTATTCAAAATTTGGACCTGCGGAAGCACACCATCCCATGAGGATCAGTGGCATGGATCCTTTGCACATCGCTCGAAAATAGACAAAGTGTTTAATATGCATGTGGAATACATATGCACGATCCAAACACACAAAACAAATAGATATTCCAACTACGGAGATATGGTTGTAACAAAAGCCTCCAAAAAACGTGGAAAGAAAAAATAAAAAAATGTGTTTGACTAGGAAATTTCCGAAAGATAAATATAGCACCGAGCACAAATTGCTTTAAGACCTGGTGGATGATGCGTGTTTACTAAAATTTCATTTCCCCGGACAAATTACGTTCAGAATACGCATAATTATAAATAGAATGAAATACCCAACCCATAGAAAAGCATGAAATTTACTTGGTAATAGTTCTAAATCATTGACCTCTCCTTATAAAACCATTATATCTATGCATAAAGGAATTTCACTACAAAATTTACAAAACATAAATAAATCAGACAGCTCGAATTTCTTCAAAGCCAAGTGCATAACTCATATTTACTGAAATTTATTTTCCAGACACATGAATAACCTATGGAACACAAGTCACCATAAATAGAAACCATTATGCAGTCCATAGAAAAGTGGGACATATACTTTGCATCAATTCTAAATCCTTGTTGTTTCCTTGTAAATATGAGCAAATCAACGCACCATAAATGACCTGAACATCCTCCAAACTACCTAGCTTGTCACAATTCGTGGCGCAGAACTATTTGAAATGTGAACCTATGGAAGAACAACACCTTGCAAGGACTAGTGGCATCCATCCTCTGCACAACGCTTGAAAATAGACCAAGTGTTTCCTATGCATGTGACATACCTATGCATAGTGTGGAGTCATGTAAAAAACAACTATACCGACTATGGATATATGGTCATAGAAAAACCCTTCGCACAAACTGTTAAAAAAAAAAAAAGGAGATAAATATAGCATAGAGAACAAATTTCTTTAATCCCCAATGGATGAAGAGTGTTTACTAAAATTTCCTTTCCCAAAGCGAATTATGTTCAGAATATGCATAATTATAAATAGAAAGCACTACCCAACCCATAGAAAAACATGAAATTTAGTTGGGAGTAGTTCTAAATCATTTCCCTCTCCTTATAAATCCGATAAAATCAATGTGTGACAAATGATTGGGATATCATCCAAATTACATCCCCTATCACAATTCGTTGTGCGGAAGTGCACGATGATAAATGGCATGGATTCTTCACACACACATTGAAAATGCAAAGGGTTGGTGTAATATCCCTCAGTCAAACCCAATTGTAAATGTAATGTAAGTGTACTTAAGCTGGCGAGTTCTTTTGACATCATTTTGTAATGCACCTTTCATGGCATAGTGCATGCAAGTATTGTGCAGTAAAATGATGAAGTGTGCACATAACTGGACACCGCGTGCAATAACTAAAGTGCGTGCAGTATGGGGGTCAGTGAACCTCATGTATATGATATGTATTATAGGCTGGTGAGCCACTTATGATAAGTTGGGATGCTTATGTTTTGGAATTAGGCCAGTGCACCTATTTTGTATATGTCTCATGATTAATATAAAATACATCTTTGCGCACAGACTGACCATGATAAAAGAGATGGGGGACTAAACTTCACCAGTTAGGGAAAGGGAAAGCCAAAAAGAAATATTATATTAATATTTCTTAAAACATAAAGTATGGATAATTATTTTATCCTAAGTTCTAAAGTTGGGGACAAGTGGACCAAAGTAGCTTCCAACATGACCAGTGTCAAGTTGGGGACATGCATACATATCATGGAGACATATCTCTTTGGACACCTTCACCATCATTCAGACGAACATCCTTACCATCATTCTCATGATCATTCTTAGGATGATCTCGCCTATGATTCCTTCCATCATTTAGTCATCCAATCAATGATTTCATGACCATTTTCACTCACGCAATCAGTTATCCTTCAGACATTCATCTCACTCTATCTAAGCCTATTTACATAATCATTTCCAGTTGGTTTACCTGGTTATCTTGGGAGAAGGATTGAAGAAGCGAGTTGTCAGGCCCATGGGAAATTGAAGAGGCGGGTTGTCAGGCCCATGAGAAATTCTCTGAGTGAGAGAATTGTTGGGGAATTGATTCCTAAAGGTGCTAAACTGCAGCTACAGTGCTCTGAGACTTCCGGTCCAGCCTGTTGTTGAAGCCCTGGAAGGGAAGTGCAGCAGCCGAGGGACTGTTGAGTAGAGAAGGGGCACACTTCCTTGGGTGGGACAGGCATGTGGGGAATGAGAGACTGTAGGATGTTAGTTGAGTGAGAACCCGAGATGGAGTCTTTCCTATTGTATATGAGCCTTTAGCCTAGTTAGGAATCCCTTTACCTGGGTGGAGTTTAGTCCCAGCTCGGGGGTGACTCACTATTGAGAGTGATGAACAGTGTAGCCTAAGGATAGGAGGTTCGTGGACGGTCTGCATGCAGTTGGTGACAATATTTCCAAGATAAGTACCAATCGTGTGATAAATTTACATGTTGTGGTGTTATTTACATGCTTATGTTACAGTTTATCATATGTGTGATTATAATTGTCTAAATATTTATGGGTATTTCCCTGTATATGTTGCATGTCTGTGTTTACTATTATTTCAATATGAAATTGTATATTTACAGAACGTGATTGTTTGTTTGCGTTATATGTAAAGCTTACACAAGAGTGTTGTATGTATATGTTATAATTGCATGCAGTTTGAAGAGAAAATTTATGTGGCATAGCTCAGTTGAATACTGGGTATGTTACAATATGTTCTGCAGCGAGAGAACAAAAGTGTTCCCTCGTGTAGCATAGCCCTTCGAAGGTTATGAATGTTACAAAGATGATTTCAGAGCTAAGTAAAGCATATAAGGAGTGGCATGCCCGGCCGGTGTGAGGTCGGGGATGTTACAGTATGGTATCAAAGTCTCAGTTCAAACACTAAGCCTGGATGGGTCGGAAAGGTTTAGTCGAATCGACTATTCACAAGAGATTAATTTCGAAGTGACCAAATTTCAATTCATAGAGCGTCCATGGAAATTTTGGCATCTAGGTGTGCACAGAAAATTGTGGCACCGCACGGAAGATTATTGTGTGCGGACATGCACGCTAAATTTAGCATTATGTGGTGAGCACACACATAGTAATGTGCACATTGTGTGTGCAGTGTTGCAAAACACAAAGGATTTGGTTGGTGCATGCATAGTATGAGTATAATTTGTCTCGTGACAGTGTATTCAATGGTGCGCGTAGATTATTGTGCATGGTGAGGCATATTGAACTTTGGCATGGTGAAATGCATAGGGAAAAATACATGTGGAATATCAGTGCGCGATACCAAAACTATGTGCAATGGATATTGGCGCACAACGAAAAAAGTAGTGTGTGCAAGATATTGGCACGACGGAGAAGAAATGAAGAGGGGATATAGGTGCGCGGAAGCACGATTTACCTTGTAGTGTTGTTGTGCACGATAAATATGGGTGTACAGGTTGAATTTTTTGTGTGTGCGAAGTCATTTGGAAAGTGATGAGTCTGAGTTTATAGAAAATTTGCATGATATTAGAGGAAAAAGAAACACACAACCGCATCGGAGCATTATTTAAAATGAATTCAGATTTGGTTGTGAAGAAATAAATACAATCTAAATTGTTAAGACGAGAGCATTTCAGGGAAGAATCTGAGCTTTATATTCCTCTGATTCAGACAGATGGAAGTGAAATATAAGCTTACAAGAAAATCATACTATGAAAGAAAACAAGACTCATAACACCACCAGTTATAATCTTGTAATAAACAGTCCAAAGTTTGCTTCTATATTTATATAATCGTATTAATCCCAAAATTAAAGGAAATGATAACAGTTATCATATTGTAAAAGGACCGTTTAAGAATAGGCCTATCATCTCTAGAGTCCCTTACCTCTGCTACCCCCCCCTGTTCCAAATTTCACTGAAATATATCTAATGTTAGTTGAGGACTCATTTAATCTTAGCGATCTCCTCCTTTAAAGAATCCAACCAGACCGGTTGGTTCTCTCCAACACTTTCGGTCATTTCAGCTATGGTTTCCTTCTTCTGTCGCTTGCTTTGTTTCTAGTAGTTGGCATGTTTATGACTAAATCCTTCATAATGGGATTCAGCCTGGCTTCCAATGTAGATTCGGTGGGAAGTTCTATGTGAAACTTAGTCTCTAGTATATGCGCGACTACCCTTTCCTCCTTATTCGCAGGAAAGTCTAGCATGTTACCTGAATAACCAGTCTCACTGGATTTAGCCTTGTCCATGCACCTCAGTTTGTGGATACTAAAATTCTTTTACAAAGAGTAGAAAGTCAATAAATTTGGATATTTCTCCATTTATGGATAAACTGATGTCTCCATACTTGAGGATTGGTAGTTATAGAATCCCAATTATGAAGCACAGACAAACTGCGTACAAATGTGTTGGGTTTCCATGCTCGGCCAATCCATTTCAAATGATTATCTTTTGAGTTCATTATATGGCGGTGTTCATCTGATGTCATATAGTTGTGAAGTACCGAATGAGTGAAATGGAGTGATCTGACTAGTCGTCGCCCGTTCCACGAGTGGTAGTTTGACATTTTGAAACACATGATACCACGTCTTGGAAAAAGTGGTTTCAGCAAACCGCCTTTCTGCCCAAATGTATCTCTGAAGGCACCGCATGTCTATGTTCTCAATACTTGGGTCTTATCTAGAATTTTCATGGTGATAACACCATGAAGTCAAGAGAGATAATTCTGATGTATATATGGAACCAAAATGTTTCATATTTTTCATCAATTGTTGAATTGTTAACCTGATAAGTTTCAATGGCTGCACTTTTTGTAGAATTAACAACAACTAGATCATATCATATCAGATCAGTGTATATTCCATAGGAATGGAAGAGGCACATGAGAATTACAGTCATCCAAATGAGAGTAGAGGGATGGATGTCCATTTGGGCATTCAAGGAACAAACTCCAATGGACATGGAGAAGAAAGGAATGAAAACATGAATATGGCAGAGACCATTAAAAATTTGCAGAAGGATGTCCAAATCCATAAGGATGATAATGAAAGGCTTATGAGAGCCAAGGAGTAGCAGGATGACTTCAACATGAACTTATTGGAGGGCTTGAATAGAATAGAAAATAAATTAGTTAAGGAGAGTGGCTCAAGAAAATCTAGAAGTCACAAGCCTTCGAATGAGAAAGGAAAAGCAAGAAGTGTTAGCAGACACCACCATCATTCCCAAAGGCATTCCAATAACAAAACATGTAGCAGCTCAATTCCATCCCCTGTCAGAAGGCATAAGAGGTCTAGGGTGGATGAGTTATGAGGAGAAATGAACAAAATCAAACCTCCTACATTTGATGGTGAGCACAATAAAGATGAAGATGCAGAAACATGGTTGTTGGGCATGAGAAAGTAATTTTCAATTTCATAATTATTCTTCTCATGTAGAGGGTAGAATTGTTATTTATCAACTCAAAATAAAGGCATCCATGTGTTTGGATTAGCTTGTGCAGGTGCAGCACATTAAAGAGAAAAGTGTTACTTGGCGGGAATTCAAGAAGTATTTTGAGAAGAAATACTTGACTAAGAGATACTACGACAAGAAAATGAAAGAGTTCTTTGAACTCAAGCTTGGAAGTATGACCATAGATGAATATGAGAGAAGGTTTCTAGAACTGTTGAAGTATGTCTCATTCATCAAGGATGAGACAGTCAAAATTCAAAGGTATTTGAGTGGACTTCCATCATTCATCAGTGAAAAAATACAGTATGATGAACCCAAGACATTGGAAGAGACCATAAGGCTAGCTAAATGCCTATATGGTCAGCAGAAAGCAAGGCTAGCTTTCCAAAAGGCTTGGGAAGACAAAAAGAAATTCAATATGGATCAGAGGAAGAAGGGATCTAAGCCACCATTCTTTAGAAATAATCCACAGGGACAGAAAACACCTAAAGAACCCAGAACGATTGACATAGGGAGGCAAGGGCCAAGACAACCACCTATTCAATGTTGGGGTTGTAAAGGAGATCATAGGTTCAGAGATTGTCCTCATAGAAGTGAAAAAGGAAGGGTTGTTCACAATGTACAGCAAGCTAAAAAAGTGGAGGACATGGGAAAATATGTGCCAAGGATCTATGTAGCCCTGGATAACAAGCAAGCAGAGTATCAATCCCACATGATTGAAGTGGAAGGTATGATCAACAACCAAACCATTGTTATTTTAATTGATTTAGGAGCTAGTCATAGTTATATAGACCCAAAGATGGTGGAAAGTTTGCATTTTCCAAGAAGAAAACATGGGAAATCCTAGATGGTTCAATTGGCTATAGGAGCCAAAAGAAAATTTAATGAGATGGTTAAGTCATGCCTCGTGGACATGAATGGACTGAACACCAAGGCAGATTTGAACATCTTGCCTTTAGGTTCCTATGACTGTCTAATTGGTATGGATTGGTTGGACCAACATCATGCTCTCCTGGACTATCATAACAAAGCATTTACTTGTTTGGATGAGGAAGGGAAACTAAGGAAAGTACAGGGAATTCCCAAAACAGCAACCATTAGAGAAATTTCAGCATTGCAACTGAAGAAATATTACAGAAAAGGATGTCAAATATTTGCAACTCATATAGAAGAGACACCTAAAGATAAGGAGCCAAATTTGGAATATTATGAAGTCCTGGAAGAATTTGAAGATGTGTTCAAGGAAGTACCAGGAATACCCCCAAAAAGAGACATTGATTTCTCTATAAATCTAATTCTTGGAGCAGCGTCGATGTCAAAGACTCCTTACAGAATGAGTACACTAGAATTGAAGGAGTTGGAAATGCAGCTTGAAGAACTTATGAAGAAGGGGTATATATGCCCAAGTGTGTCACCTTGGGGTGCCCCAATATTTTTTGTGAAGAAGAAAGATGTAACATTAATATTGTGCATTGACTTTAGACAGTTGAATAAAGTGATTGTTAAGAACAAGTATCCTCTGCCAAGGATTGATGATCTCTTTGATCAATTGAAGGATGCAAAGATATTTTCAAAGATAGATCTCATATTAGGATACCATTAGGTAAGGATTAAAGAAGAAGATACCAGCAAGACCACCTTCAGGACAAGGTATGGTCATTATGAGTTCATAGTGGTGCCATTTGGGTTGTCAAATGCACCAGCTATTTTCATGTGCTTAATGAATGGTGTTTTCCGAGAATATTTAGACAAGTTTGTCATAGTCTTTTTGGATGACATTATTATATATTCTAAGTCATGGGAAGAGAATGAGCATCATCTAAGGATGGTGTTGCAAGTATTAAAGGAGCATCAGTCATATGCCAAATTGAGCAAGTGCTCATTTTATTAGAAACAAATTCATTATTTAGGGCATATCATTTCAAAGGATGGGATAGCAGTGGATCCTGAGAAGATAGAAGCCATTAGAGAATGGTCAGCATCGAAGAATGTGACAGAGGTAAGATCATTCATGGGTATTGCAGGCTACTATAGAAGATTTATTAAAGGATTCTCAAAGATTGCACACCCAATCACTTCCTTACAAAGAAAGGGAGTGAAGTTTCAGTGGACACTGATTTGCAAAAAGAGTTTCCAACACTTGAAACAATTATTGACAAGTGCCCCAATATTAAGGATTGTAGACCCAAATGAAGACTTCATTGTATGCATAGATGCATGTAATGAAGGACTTGGTGGAGTCCTCAATCAAAATGGGTTTGTCATATGTTATGAATCAAGGAAGTTGAAGGAGCATGAAAGAAATTATGCCACTCATGATTTGGAGTTGGCAGCCATAGTGCATGCCTTGAGGAAATGGTGAAACTACCTCATGGGAAGAAGGTTCGAGCTAAGAACAGACCACAATGGTCTGAAATATTTATTTGATCATTCAAATCTAAATGCTAGGAAGAGTAGATGGTTAGAATTTTTAAGCGAATATGACTTTGATACAAAGCATATCAAGGGGAAAGAGAATAAAGTGGTTGATGCACTCAGCAGGAGGGTGCATGAACCACATTCTACAAACATTAGCATGTATCAGACTGATATTAAAAGAAAAAATTTGGAGGCTGCAAATGCAGATCTGCAATATAGAGAATTGGTTGCAAAGCTACAGTAGAGTAAGATACCATAAAAGGTGGATAATTATAATTTGGGAATAGATGGAATATTGTTGCACAAGAACATATTTTTTGTTCCAAATGTCCAGTATTTGAAACGTATGATTATGCATGAAATGCATAATGTCCCTTATGCAGGGCACCCTGGATATCAGAAAACCATGGCAGCAATCAAGAGCCATTACTTTTGGCCAGGAATGAAGAGAGAGATCGTTGAATACATCGCTAGATGTATGGAATGCCAGAAAGTTAAATCTTAGCATAAGCACCCAGCAGGGTTGCTGCAACCTTTGCCCATTCCTGAATGGAAGTGGGAAGTGGTGAAAATGGATTTTATTACGAGATTGCCCAGAACAGGCAAGCTACATGATTCGATCATGGTAGTGGTGGACAAGCTTACAAAATCTGCCCATTTTATTCCACTGAAAACTACTCACAAGGCAATAGATGTTGTTGATATTTTCATGAAGGTTGTGGCACGATTGCATGGAATTCCTAAAACAATTGTGTCTGACAGAGACCCAAAATTCACCTCGAATTTCTGGAAAGGATTCAAAATGAATCTGAACTTTAGTACAGCTTATCATCCTGAGTCTGATGGAAAAACAGAGAGGGTGAACAGAGTGATAGAAGACATACTGAGAATGTATGTGATGGACAAACCATCGAAATGGGAAGACTACTTACACTTGGTAGAATTTTCTTACAAAAATGGGTATCAAGCATCGTTGAAGATGAGCCCATTTGAATCATTTTACGACAGAAATTACAATACTCCAGTGAGTTGGGATAACCCAGTCGATAGGAAAGTAGTTGGGCAAGAGTTGCTCAAGGAGATGGAGAACCAAATGATAAAAATTAAGCAGAATTTAAAAGTTTCCCAAGATAGGTAAAAAAGTTATGCCGATAATAACAGAACCCACAGAGATTTCAAAGTGGGTGATCATGTTTTCCTAAAGGTGAAAGCTAACAGGATTTCCCTGAAGTTGGGGAGCTGTGCCAAGTTGGCAGCCAGATTTTGTGGGCCATTTGAAATCCTAGAGAGGATTGGCCCAGTTGCTTATATGGTTGCATTACCTGCATCTATGTCTATTCATAATGTATTCCATGCATCATTTCTAAAGAAATATATATCTGATGTTAATCATGTTATTGATTGGAATGTGATTCAGGTGGAACAATAAGGCTCTTTTCAATTGCATCTGGTGCACATTATGGACCAAAAAATCAAGCAGCTCTGGAATCAAGCCATAATGCTTGTAAAGGTCCAATGGACCTGGTACAGTCTTGAGGACGCTACTTGGGAGCATGAGGATGAAATGCAGACAGAATACCCGCATCTTTTTGAGAATTTATGAAAACTTGTTGTATATGGGTATATGATGCACTAAGGCCAATGCATAAATAAGGGGAGGGGATTGTAATATTCCTCGTCTGAACCCAATTATAAATGTAATGTAAGTGTACTTAAGATGGTGATTTATTTTGACATCATTTTGTAATGCACCTTTCATGGCATAGTGCGCGTACTGCACAGTAAAATGATGAAGTGTGCACATAATCGGACACTTCGTCCAGTATGGGGATCAACGAACCTTGTATATATGATATTTATTATAGGCTGGTGAGCCAGATATGATAAGTTGGGATGCTTATGTTTTGGAATTAGGCCAGTGTGTCTATATGTTAAATTCTAGCGTGCCTATTTTGTATATGTCTCATGATTAATATAAAATACATCGTTGTGCGCAAACCGACCACAATAAAAGATATGGGGGACTAAACTTTACCAATTAGGGAAAGGGAAAGCCAAAAAGTAATATTATATTAATATTTCTTAAAACATAAAGTATGGATAATTATTTTATCCTAAGTTCTAAAGTTGGGGACAAGTGGACCAAAGTAGCTTCCAACATGACAAGTGTCAAGTTGGGGACATGAATACATATCATGGGGACGTAGCTCTTTGGACACCTTCACCATCATTCGAATGAACATCCTTACCATCATTCTCATGATCATTCTTATGATGATCTCGCCTATGATTCCTTCCATCATTCAGTCATCCAGCCAATGATTTCATGACCATTTTCACTCACGCAGTCAATTATCCTTCAAACATTCATCTCACTCTATCTGAGCCTATTTCCATAACCATTTCCTATTGGTGTACCTGGTTATCTTGGGAGCGGGATTGAAGAAGCGGGTTGTCAGGCCCATGGGAAATTGAAGAGGCGAGTTGTCAGGCCCTTGCGAAATTCTCTGAGTGAGAGAATTGTTGGGGAATTGATTCCTGAAGGTGCTAAACTGCAACTACAGTGCTCTGAGACTTTCGGTCTGGCCTGTTGCTGAAGCCCTGGAAGGGAAGTGGGGCAGTCAAGGGACTATTGAGAAGAGAGGGGGCACACTTCCTTGGGTGGGCCAGGCATGTGGGGAATGAGAGACTGTAGGTTGTTAGTTGAGTGAGCACCTGAGACAGAGTCTTTCATGTTGTCTATAATCCTTTAACCTGGTTAGGAATCCCTTTACCTGGGTAGAGTTTAGTCCCGGCTCGGGGGTGACTTACTATTGAGAGTGATGAATAGTGTAGTCTAAGGCTGGGAGGTTTGTGGAAAGTCTTCACGCAGTTGGTGACAATATTTCCAATATAAGTACCAATCATGTGATAAATTTGCATTCTACAGTGTTATTTACGTGCTTATGTTATAGTTTATCATATGTGTGATTATAATTGTCTGAATGTTTATGGGTATTTCCCTATATATGTTTCATGTCTGTGTTTACTGTTATTTTCGTATGAAATTGTATATTTACAGAATGGGATTGTTTGTTTATGTTATATGTAAAGCTTCTGCAAGAGTGTTGTATGTATATGTTATAATTGCATGCAGTTTGAAGAGAAAATTATGTGGCATAGCTAAGTTGAATACTGGGTATGTTACAGTATGTTCTGTAGCGAGAGAACAAAAGTGTTCCCATGTGTAGCATGGCCCTTTGAAGGCTAGGAATGTTACAAAGACGATTTCAGAGATAATTAAAGCGTCTGAGGAGTGGCATGCCTAACCGGTGTGAGGCCGGGGATGTTACAATTGGTTGTGCTAGTGATATACCTCTACCAAGTGCAGAGGTACACAAGGCATAGTTACACAAAGTGTGGCCATAATTTCATAATAAAAATCCCCTGGACAACCCAAAAAAATCCTTTTTCTTTCTGAACTATATTGGCTTATATCATGATCAAACACAAAAAAATAACAGATGGAACAGACTATGGAATCCACGAACTAAACAATCCCCAACACCATATAAAAATGCATCCAAGCTAAAAAAACATTGCTCTATGATACATGGTAAATAACACATTTCTCCCTAACTTTATACCTTTGTTATCTCCATAGCATCAAGCAACTGCAAAACAAAAAGAAAAATACAAGCTCATAACAACAAACCTTTTTTTTTATGTTTAACTCCAATTATTTTTTACCTATGTAGTTTATGAAATATCCCTCGATCAACTTAACTTAATTATGAAAAGGAAAAATAAGAATCAATGTCTAATTTTCTTTGGCATATAGCACACAATGCATAGGATTTCTTACCCTCTAACATAGATTTATAGCACCCCAAAATTAGAACTCTTGCAATCGTGAGTCGCGACACTTGCAAATTGAGTTGAGATTTTTTGTTTTGAACCATAATAGATGACATAGTAGATAGATGCATTAAGAAACCAAAAAACAAAATGAACAATACAACCTCAAAACAACACACCTTTTTTTCATGATCACCTTTGATTGTTTTTTTCCACCACAGTCTCTGTAACATCCCTTGACCGACTTGACTTGCTTCTGGAAAAAAAAATTAAGAATCAACTCCCAATTCTATTTTTCATATACAACACACACACAAAATATTCCATTCCACCATTCCAGTCAGTAACACAACAGAAGTAATTGCACTGTGCATAAAGCACACTCTATCAAACAACAACCATAGAAACTAATTGTGCAACAGAAGTAACGGAATTATGCATGAAGCACACTCTATCAAACAACAACCATATAAACTAATCGCACTTGTCTAAAATACATAAATTAATTGTTAATCCCTAATATTGGCTCATTACCCCTTAATTGGGGCATATTATATTAGTAATGTTATTGTATTTATGTCGGCTTTAGGCCATTAGTTGTAATTATACCTCCCAGTCTCCTATATATACCAATGATACATTTTCATTTTGAATCATATTATACTTGAACATTTAAGTGGGGTAAAAGGAGGTTTCCCCCTTGAAGAGGCTTATTATCTGAAATTATCTCTTTTTCAAGGCGTTGAGTACTTTTCCTGAGGTTTTTCTATGCTATATTGATGTTTGGTTCTTAACATATGGTGTCAAAGATCAAGGTCTTGGGGTTTCGCTGCTACATCTGAGACACCAGTTGGATGCTATATGGAAGCCAACTGGTAATTAAAAGAAAGATACTAGATGCACGTGATTTCTTACCCACTCACATAGATTTGTAGAAGCCCAAAACCAAATGTCTTGCAAGTCGACAATCACAACACCTACAAATTTGGAAGAAACTCATCTTCATGACTTATAAAAAACTATGTCATGATCAAATTCATAGAATTCAAAAATTAATTAGAAAAAAAAAGGTATTCAAATAAAATTCTATTGATTTTTGTAGCTTTGGGAGGCATTCCCACTAGAGGCCAAGGTGTTAGGCATGTGGGAATTTTCGTTGGAAAAATTTTTGACTTTCGTTCCAATGAAATTGGCCTATAAATGAGGTCGGGGCCTCATGGGCAAGTTGATGGGCTTGTGGGTTTGAGATGGGGTTCCACACCCACAAGATAAGATTAAAATATTCTAATTAATTGTTGATTTTAGGAAGGGCTCCTAAACTCACTCATTGGACTCCTATATAGAGGAGAGATGTCATTGTGACATTAGATCATACCATTGTGGAATGGAGTTAGCATAAGTGAGTCTACACTTGTGTCAAGGAAGATTGGTGATCTCAGCAAAGGGAAGTCTGCAAGGTGGCTAATCTGGCCTGAGAGAGGAGTGAAGAAGGTCGCACGTGTGAGCGAATTTTTCTTATCATTGGTGGTTTGAAGGAGGAAAAAATGCATATATACATGGATTCCATAGGGATGAATCACATATAGAGTATATGTGATTTTCATTTCAACAAACAGCGTATGTATGTGGGTTACCAATTGGTGAATCACGTATCTATTTTTTTGGGCAGGTACAGATACATATAGGCTAACATGTAACATCAACAGGTCGTACAGCTGATCTAAAGAAGATTCTTGGGCATAGAAGATTTACGTATTATTATTTAGGTTTGTTATTTTGATTTATATGGTTATTGAAGGACAAGGTTGTCCTCACATTTTGTGGCATTGTATTGGCTAAGAGGATTGTTTCTGTCCTCGGTCTTGGTGACATTGAGAGGACTAGTTTTGGTCCTCATATTTGGAAAATTGGATAAAGTTACAGAAAAAAAATATTGTGTATCTTGTATTGATGATTCATCTCTAATATTATTGTTTTCACTGCATATGTTTTTCAGTCAATAATTTTAGTGTAAAATTTTTCAAGGATAATTAGATCACTAGGAAACAATTTTCAAATCTGAAATTAGCCTCATAGAAATGCATGTGAAAATTGACATGGTGTCAGAGCCTGAGATATTAAGAGAAGGGGATCATCTTGAGACACATTGTTGGCTAAAACATTGGAAGAGTGTTGTTCTTTTTCTTATTCTTATTCCAAGCAGGTCAAGATGGTGAATACATTGAAGCTTGAGGATAGGTTGGAAGGGGAAACCAAATTCTGGGCTTGGAAGGAAAGGATTCTCCTTTTGTTGGAAGAGAATGACCTCAAAGAGTATGTTGAGGATGTGGTTGTAACTCCTACTGATCCACAAGAGTTGAAATCTCACAAGAAGAAGGAAGTGAATGCAAAGTAGGTATTGCTAGAGTCTGTGAAGGACCACTTGATTCCTCACATTATCGAGAAAGAAAATTCCAAGGATATGTATGATGCTTTAGTCGGTCTTTACCAAAACAAGAATATTGGTAGGATGATACACTTGAAGCATCAACTTTATATTGTCAGGATGACTAATGAAGACACTACTATATATGGGCGGATTACTCCACGAAAATTTTCCATGTTTCCATTATTTTCATTTTGTTTTAAATTGGGCGAGACGATTATTGCCTACCTCAAAAAACATCTTCTAACACATGTGGCTTGCGATGGCTAGTTCACTTTTTGTAGGCCAAATTAGGCATTTTCTTCGTTATATCGATGATAGTCGATCTATATATACCAGACTTTAAGAGACTTTGTGACACATTTGCTATAGTTGCGACATTGTTCGTGGATTTTGTTTGAGCTATTTATTTTTTTCGTCAGCCACTGGTTGAACAAATCCAATTCTTGATCTACATAGCTCGGATTTTGAACTTGCAAGGTTAGTATGTTTTTTTATTTATTACAGTAGGTTGAGTAGTGTGATTCAATACACACTACTCTAAAGTACAAATTTAAGTATATTGATCTTAATAGTTAATCAATAATAATTAAAAAAAGCATGTCAAAATTTCTTAGAAAAAATAATTGTGAGGATTGTAGGTCACTGTAAATAAACATATCATAATCGAAAGGAGTGGCTAAAATATCACGAAGGAGTAGCTAAAATATAAAAATTTGACAACTTGCTATTTGGTATGGTGTAGGTAAGACAATTACTTGTCAGTACAAGGATTTGTCACTATGAACGAAAATGGCAGGAAGCTTGCTCGGTTAAGATCGGCATTAGAGGTGAGGGGTGATGGAAAATGTTATTTCCCTTGCTATGATTGTAGGGGCTAGCAAAGAAGAATACTTTTAATAACAATAGCTAAAAGACATCGTACGGAGAAGGGGCATGCCGAAGGGGGTTATGAATATCGTGCCTTGGTAAGAGGATTCAATATTTAATGTATTCTCTGTAATAGTCATCATGTCATGAATTTTAGTAATATTTCTTATCGTTTTTTTTATATTTTCTATACACACTAACTTTTCTACGTTGTTTTTAAATATATATATATGATGCCCCCAAAATGTCGACCTCTAGAGAGTTATTTTCCAAGTACTAGTAGAAATACTCCTTTACAAGGTGATGAACTTAGAGATTAGAATATTGAAGTTGTTGATAAAGTTATTAATGATGATATGGATGGAGATAACGTTAGTGATACAAATCAGTAAGATGAGATACATAGATTTATCCAAGACACATTTGCTCCAATGGATGAGGACAATAAGGATGATAGTCATGATGTTGATCCTCTACTCAGGAAGTCGCATCAACCTCTTTATGAAGGCTCAACAACAAATATTATATCCGCTATATTTTTTTTGGTGAACTTGAAGGTTTTGAATGGTTTATCAAACACATGCCTCACACAGATACTAACGTATTTAATTTGTTAATTATTTATGCTTGCATGTTCACAAATACTTAAAAGGTTCAATTTTTCCTATATTGCTATTGTTTTCTAATTTGTAAAGTATGGATGCGATATTGATGATTAATATTGTTTACATTGACTTATTGTTTTGAATTTTGTAGATTGTTAGGTGAATTTCTATTACCGATGTCAAATATTTTTCCACACACATATAGAGAAATATATGTGATTATGAAAGAAATTAGAATGGAGTATCAGGCTATTGATGCATGTCCTAATGATCATATCATATACTATGGAAACTATGCATTAGAAAATGAATTCCCACTATGTCAAATAAGTAGATATCGAACCGATAAAGCGTCAAAGAAGGTCCCTCGCAAAGTTCTTCGTTATATTCCGATAATTCCATGTTTCCGGCAATTGTTTAGGTGCCAAAGTATAACACAGTTTATGGATTTACATGCAAAGAACAGAAATCGAGACGATGTTCTTTGAATTCCTGCAGATGGTTCTGCATTGAATTACATCGAAGAAAAGTGGCCAATTTTTAAAGAAGAACCTCGTAATGTTAGACTTTCGTTGGTAGTTGATGGTGTCAATCCATTTGGAGAGATTCGTTCTACGTACTCAGTGTGGCCTGTTTTTTTTATAAACAATAACCTTCCTCCTTGGATGT
>ML859058.1:22770-39553 GCA_009831015.1 Picea engelmannii | reverse complement strand
CATCCACCATTGGATGTCAATCTGACCCATTGGGCTTCTAGAAGTGCCCCAACACTTCCTTTACCACATTCAGGATCAACATTTAGTCAACCATTTTATCTTAGTTTTAACAATTTAATGTCTAATACCATTTAAGCCCAAATGAAATTTCAAATTATGTTACTTACTAAGTATCCTAGTTCAGAAATACAAAGTATCTTTAGGTCAAGATCGGTCTTGACCATTACACCTATAATTATTCCTTCTGTTCAACATAGTCAGGGATGGAGGCCACTTTCCTCCTCCCACAAGAACTCTGGCTGATTAGTTTCCTATACACCAAGAAAGGGAGGCTACTGTGATTTCTCACTCAATCACTCTATATTTCTACAACTTCGTTTATCAACTTGATTAGAAAAACCCTATCCAATAATTATTGTACCCAGAAACAAAATTCATTTCTCATTCCACTTTGAAACCTGAGAGCTGTGCATGCTCTTCCTTTTCAAGGAATGGTCACCAGACTCATTCCTCTGATCATGAGGGATTATACACATATACAAGGTTTAACCCTTCATTAAAGCTATAGTTATTACTGCTATGGATCCTTTCCATCTGTTCACATCCAAGTCTTTCTATTAGTGTCCATCATCATAATCCCACTCCTGTAGAATCGGTTATCATTTCTCAAAGAAATGATGGGCTTTCTTTGTCACAGACTTAGCATGATTCAATATCGTTGGTTAAAATCTTAACTGTATTTTAAATATGCAACCTTCTACTCAAGGAACTTATGCATATGATTTATGTTTGGCAGTGATATTCTCCACAGGCTCATATTAGCCTTGGTAACCAAATATTATGACTGTACAATAGCACGTACAATTGCACAGTGAAGTCAACTTCTTTATTTGGGAACATTAGCAACATACCGTGCCAATTTCCAAAACATCTATCAACAGTAAAGGATCTCATTCCTCTCTTCAGTAGAGTGTTTCTAAGCCTCTTAGGAATGTGGTAAGATAGCTTGTTACCATTTAAAGTCCTCCAAAAATATTTTCATACGACTCGTGCATGAGCCCAAGCAGGCCAAGTGTTGTTTCCATGCTCTAATATAAATTTGTAACACACCCAACCCCTAGGTGATCTTTTAAGGGGTGGGGTATCAAAATTGTGTTTCCCTTAACTCTCTCTAGGTTCCCCTTTCACCAAAGTGCAGGTTCTTACAAACCTGCGAGCTCTTTCCTGGCCCCTTTTAAGGATTTGAGCAACAAGTTATAGATTTATATGTTATGCCCCTTCATGCATATGACCTCGGGCTATGCCCAGGCTCCAAATCAAAGGGCGCTTTGGAGCTTCGGGCTCTAGGTGTTCTCGACACACCTGACTCTGAATCCATCGAACTCTGAGCTCACGAACACACATGGACCAGATCTATGGTCCACACATCTTTCACAACCAACAACTGAGATTTACTTCAAGACTTCAGCATTCGGGAGTTTTGAATTCTCCAAACACCTCTTTCCTCTGATGTGCTCCATACTTGGAGTTACATATCGAGCGCCACATGTTTTTCCCGATCAACGATCAATATCTATCCTTTTCCCCACTTCAGGTGACTTGCATTCAATGCTCCTCCACGTTCTTTCTTCCATAGTACCAATCCTCCAAAGTAACAGATCTCAAACCACGCGTCCTATTCCAATGGACGGTTCTGATAAACTTCGGTGCTCCGGCCTTCGGAAGTTCTTGTGCCTTTACTCTTCAATTCCTCCAGAGTGACTTTCCCTCGAAGTAAATCTCCAATATCCATCTGTTCCAACGATGGATGGCTAGGATGATTCTTTACCTTTGGAGCTTCAGACGACTTATGGTTAACGCTCCAATTCCTTTCCTCCAAAGTTCGCACTTCCAGACTCCACGATCTGCTAACATGTGTCCCTCTCAGATCGAAGGTCACGATTTACTTCGACAGTTCAGGCTTCGGGAGTTATCAACTCGCCCGACCCCAGTTTCTTCCTAAGTGTCTATCTTCCGAAATGGAAGATCTGATGACACCTTTCTTCTGCTGATGGAAAACTTAGATGAACTTCAGCTCTCCGGCCTTCGGGAGTTCTTGTTCAACACACTCCCTTTTCTCCCGTAGTGACTTTTCTCCAAAATGGCAGATCTTCTGCCACATGTTCCTTTCCAATGGATGGTTGGGATGACTTCAAGACTCTGGCCTTCGTAAATCCTCATGCCTTCACACTTCGATTCTCTCAGAGTGGCTTATCTCCACAGTGTAGGATCTGACGACACCTGTCCCTTTGGCTTGGACGACTCAGACCTTTTTCAACTCCCAGCTCTTCAGGAGTTTTACGATGCAAACTCCTATTTTCTCCCGGATTCGGTCAGTGTCAGAATGACCACAACCTCAATCTGATAGTCTGAGGGTATCTACGTGACCCCAGAGATATACAGCTCGTAACTTCCATTCAAGGGTTCCTTGGGTTCTAGTGTGTGCCACTCCGATAGGGACACCTGGAAACATCATCACTCAACACATGGGACCCCACATGATCTCAATGTAATACATGCATCCCCATAATTGAACGGTCATGAGGGATCCCGAAGGATCCTTAGATCCATGGTCCACATTAACTTCGGGACTTCGGGGGTTTTGGTGTTACCAAACCTCTGTCCTCCCAAAGTGGTCAACGTCGGGCTGACTATATCATAGACATGACAGTCGGGATAGTTCCCGGGCATCCTCAGATCTACGACCCAGATTAAGTTTAGGACTTCGAGACTTCAGGGGAGTCACCTCCTGTGCGGCGAATGTGATCAATTCGCCAGACCTGCGAAGTCCGAAGGGATCTAATGCTTAACTATCGCATTCCTTCTCTATATATGATGATCATGGAGAACCTTGGCTCCTCTTGAACTAATCTCATCCATTTGTATTCCAAACGAAAGGATCTCTCCTTTCGGGGCTTGAATCTCGCTATCCTTCCTGAGATTTTTCAGCTCCTTAAGTACTTAGTTATTTTGCACTATTTCTCCTGAACTTAACACTTAGAGAAGTCTTCCATGCACCCTTTACGCTCATTTGTCAACTCTAGAAGTTAAGGGGGTTCTCAGTCTCTTCCCGCCTCAGAGAGACTCTGTGCATACATGCACTACCTCTCCTGAGCTTAATAGACTCCTTCCTTTAGAACAACTAGGAGTGTCGGCATGCACACATGATGTAATGCCCAAGGTCAAAAAATTCATAGTTCATTTATTTTAACTTGAGCGACCACAGGTCTCAGGCATTTACGTGTACAATCCATAGAATTCCTTATTTTCTTAAATACACAATTAGGAAGAATTAAAGGGTTACAATATAACCATTGAGAAAACATGCACATCCCTGCAACATTCATAGGATATCCAACTTTAATTCACAGTTACCGCTTAAATACACAGGATATGAGAATACTTATCTATTACAGGTTGTAGCCAACTAACTGACTGTGGGTGTTTTCCTTTCCACCCAACCATAGGATCAGAGGAATTTATTCTTATCGTTATGGCCACCCCCGTGCCAAGCCATGATATCATCAGGGAATTTATGCCAATTTTCAACGATCCTTTCTCTTTCACATCTTCCACGATGTTTATCAGGTGCTTCCTCAACATCAAGCTCGTGACCTTCTGCTCAGGTCCCATTCTCTACATACTCTTAGAGATTTCTCTCTCTGACATGACCTCGACGAGGTTTATCAGAAGCTTCCTTAGCATCAAGCTCATGGACTTTGGCTTGTTCTCTGCTAGCGAGTTCCTCGCATTCTCCACTCTTCTTTTTATTCTTTGGCGTGCCTTCCATGCACATCCCTCCTATCCTATTCCTTCTATAAAAAGGAAACCTGGGTCAGTCTGGGTCTGCAGGACCCTGTGGTACTTCGGGATGACCTTATGTAGCTAGGCCATGCTTCCATTCATGGGGTAGTTGATGTTTCAACCACCAGTCCTTTTGTTATTAACTGATCTCTTATAGTTTTCACATTCTTTCCTCTAGTGATATCATGGCTAGTACTTTCAAGGCTTCACCCCCACAGTCAATTAATGGAAATTCAAACAATAATACATTTACATTGTTCTCATGCCACAACATGGTAATCCTAATTAATGATTAATTACAAATTAGGAGAAACAAGGGTTTTACAGGTTCATAATTCTAGCTTTCTGCAACCCTATGGCCCACATCTCTGGTTCCACCACAACTAGCTTTGTCTTTACACTAATTTATATCTTTAGGTATTTATTTGGCACTAGCTCTGGAAATTTCTTGTCTTCTGTAATGTCATGGTTGGAATACTTCAAATTTGGGATCATACTTACTATGTCTCCATCAACGATTACTCCTTATGGAATCTTTGGCTCCACCAGTGGGTAATTCATGTCTTTCTGTAAGTTTACCGACCTTGTTAATGGATTTCATGGTGAGATTTAATCCCTGGGAAATATTCGCTCTGAGGAAGATGTCGTGAGGGTCTCTTCTGCTACTGGTGTCATTGTTGGTTAATTCCTCTACTTCTTTGGTGTTGATGTTGAATTCGTTGTTGCCTT
Source organism: Picea engelmannii (assembly GCA_009831015.1). Lineage (NCBI taxonomy): Eukaryota > Viridiplantae > Streptophyta > Pinopsida > Pinales > Pinaceae > Picea > Picea engelmannii. The sequence goes on along the minus strand of ML859058.1, from coordinate 34,981 downwards.
AGGTGGTGCCATTGTTCGCTGCAACAATTTCTCTCTAGTTGATATGAGCTCTGCAACTTAATTTGGTAATTCATCTCTACAACTCTTTATGTAACTCATCTCTCGATACAAAATGAAACTAGAAATAAACCTTCCTTGTTTCCCCTTCATTTTCTTTATAACCCCTCTACATGTGTTACCTTGCCTTCGCACCCAAACTTGTCATCTAATCCACTAGAGTTTTGCATTCAATACTTTCCTTAATCCTGCATTAATTCCAAATCCTTCATCATATCTTCTTCTAGATATTTCATTCCATTATGATATTCATGTTAATTTCCATTTATTACTACGTGTCCTGTCATTTCGACATGATGTTTCCTCATAATTTTTTTTTTTCGCCATGTTTCCTCTTTAATTCCCTTTAACCATTATATTCCCTCTTTAATGATATTCATTGATATCTGTGTGATATCCTTTCTCTCTTCACACTCTTCTCTCTACACAATCTCCTTTCTTTTCACATCTCACTTACTCTCTTCTATCTGCTTCTTTCTCTTCTGCGACAATTTTCCTACTTGTCCTATTTTCTTAATTTTTATTTATTTTTCTATATTTTCTTGCTATAGTACACTATGATACAAGTTCTATGGTACATATCCTGTGCAATTCATACTAGTTCTTGGAAGCACAATTGTCCCTATACAATTTTAGTCAACTACAGTTCACCAAGCCTTCCACCACTTCTCCATCCAACTTTTCCAACTGAACAACACCTCCTTCTGTGACATATATGATTACGTATGGCCCAAGCCAGTGTGTGATGAACTTCTCAGGGTGTTGTAAGAACTTATTTTCATAGAGAAGTATTAAATATCCTGTCTGAAAATTCTTCTTCTTGATGTGCATGTGATGCCAAGATTTTTCACAAGCTTTATGTACTTACTGATGAAATCCTGCTACAAATCGGTCTTCTTCTAACACCAGTAACTATGATAGTATTTATTCTACTACGTTGGTGTATATAAGTTCCATCATCATAGTAATGCATAGACTCGGTACAATAAACTCCATAGACATTAATGCTTCCTAGCCATACACTAATATAAAGGGTGTTTGATCTGTCAATTTCTTGCATATGGTCCTATAAGCCCATAGTACTGCAAGAAACCTTAAGCCTCAGTCGTCCTGACATACATTACATATATTTGTCAATACATTCTCCAATATTTTATTGAAGGCTTCCACAGTACCATTTACTTGAGGGTGATATGGTGTAATGTTTTGATGGTAAATCCGGAACTCCTCTGTCAATGTTGCAATTGTCTTGTTAAAAAAGTGAGTCCCATGATCGCTCATAAGTACTTTATCACACCCAAACCTTGTAACTACAATCTCAAATAAGCAATATGTAACCGGTTTTGCCTCTACCCACCTAGTCAAATAGTCCATCGCAATGATTATGTACCTAGCTCTTGATCTTCTCATGTGGGTTAATAGGTCCAACAGAATATACTTCCCATTTGTCAAATGCCTGGAATGTAACCTATAGGATCAAAAGAATTTCATCCCTTCGCAATGGCTTTCCTACTCTCTCACACATATCACAACTCTGGAAATACTCCTTAGTGTCTTTATGGAGGGTGGGCCACCATAGTCTGATGTGCAATATCTTCTAAGTTGTTTCCTTTCCTACGTAATTGATAGAAGTTTAGAAGTTACAGTTATCTTCTTTATCATTCATTAACAATTTCATGTAATAGGATCACTGAAAGAAAAACAATTACAGAACACAAGATATATCCTGGGAAACCCTCATGGGGGAGAAAACCTTGCAACCAATTCTTCAATATAGATTCCTTCAACCAACACAATGTCATGTTATACCTCTCCACAAATAGACCAATACCAAGATACCGAAGACCAAGAAACCAAGACCTCCTGTGCTCGACCTTCATTGATATGCTCCAAATACACAAGAGAAGGTGAGTTGTGTGTGTATACAAATGAGAGGAACTCGACCTATATTTATACACATAATTGACTCCCCAAAAGATGAAACCCTAAGATGGGTTTTTTTTTACTTTTACAATAAGGATAAAAATAAAATAATAATTTAGTTTTAGCTCGATGGGTTAGCTCAAGTGGATGAGTGTCATTGTTTGATCGGATGAGGTTCCGGGGTCGAATCTCTGACCAAGATCATGTTTAGGGCCTCACTTAATGTCTCCATCAGGTCAGGCTTGTAATCAGGCCAAACAGTTTACCACATTTACCATCCTCGAAATATATGGAAGTACTCAAGGGTTTCTTGTGTTGTATTCCCAGGAAAATAATAATAATAATAATTTCTTTTGAGTCGATTTATACAATAATATTACAATAACCTTCTCTAGGTTTGACCAATACAAATACAAAATAATATATTCCATAGTTACATAAAAATATCAACACTCCCTCTTAACTAGGAAGGTATTCCTTGTTTCCACACGAGATCATGACCATTTACTGTTGAACCTATGAATCTATACATCATCGAGTATCCATAGTACAACATGACTTTACAACCAATGCATCCAAGGCCTATGGGTAGCTCTCAAATAGCTTCAATATGTCACCATGACATCCACTACTCCGTAATTCATATGTACCTCATCATATGCACCCCTATGAATTCACATCCAATTCATCCAAGGCATTGTGGTTAGCTCTCAAATAGCTACAACATGTCCCCAAGACATCCACTACCCCGCAATGCATATGTACCTCATCACTCCCTCTGAAGAGGGACCACTCCAAGATTTTCCCTGAAGTGCTCGAACTTCATCCTTAACAGTGGATTGGTCAACACATCCACAACCTTCTCCTCGATAGTCATGTACTGGAGCCTCACTACTCCCCTCTACACCATATCCCTGATATTGTGATATTTGATCTCAATATGTTTCGACCTGTCATGGAACACATGATTCTATGCCAACTTCATGCAACTTTGGTTGTCACACCAAAAGGTTGCCTCCAATTTAAGACTAAATAAACCAAACAACAGCTTCTAAAGTCACAATGCTTCTCTACATGTTGCACATGTTGCCACATATTCATCCTCAATCGTACTGAGTGCTACACATAACTGATTTCTGCTACTCCATGAAACCGTACTAGATCCTAGACTGAATCAATATGTCAAGGTACTCTTCAGATCAGGAATACCGGTGGCCCAATATGAATCTAAATATCCATATAACTCGAGCCCATGGTCTGTCACATACCTGTGACCATAATCCAATGTACCCTTAAGGTACCTCATCACATGTTTTGTTGCGTCCAAATGAACCTTCATGGGTTTCTCCATATACTCACTTAGGGTGTTCACAACAAAACATATATTTGGTCTCGTGTTCATCGATTACATCCATGAACCCACCATCTTCCTATATAAAGTAACATCCATAGTCTATGAAGTCGTATCCTGTAACAACTTTATATTTGATACCATAGGTGTAGCCATTTCCTTGCAATCCAACATCCCGAACATCTTCATGATTTCCAATGCATACTTCCCTTGATTTAGAAATATCTCATCCTTTCTCTTCCATACCTCGAGACCCAAAAAGTAATGCATCATCCTAAGATCTTTCATCTCAAACTGAGATGAAAGTTTCCACACTTGTTAGAAACAAGTCATCCACATACAACAATAGTATTACCGTACCATCATCCACAACCTTAAAGTAAAGCTTAGGATCTGCACTGCTCTTTGTAAATTATAAGCTCGTCAGAAAATTGTCGATCCTACCATACCATGCTCTAGGTTCCTACTTTAATCCATATAAATCCTTCTTCAATCTGCACGCATGCATCTCCCTGTCATGTACCTTGAACCCTTGTGGCTGCTCCACATATACTGCCTCTTTTAATTCACAATTTAAGAAGGTTGTATTCACATCCATATGATGCACCTTCCATTTCATTATTGTGGCCAATGAAATTATAGTCCTAATTGAGGTATATATCACCATAGGAGAAAATTTCTCCTCATAGTCAATGCCCTCCTTCTAAGAGAATCCTCGAGCCAAAAATCAAGCCTTATACTTTTCAATACTACCATCAGCTGCATGTTTCATCTTGTAGATCCATTTTGAACTTACTATTGATTTTTCCTTTGGTCTAGGGACCATATCCCATACATCATTATTTAATATGGAATGATATTCCTCCCCCATGGCATCCTTCCATGCCCTCTTTTCTGCAACCTCTTCATAATTAGATGGTTTTGCATCCATGATATCACAAAAACATGCCACATAGTTGGAATACGATTTCATCTTCTTACTTTCCATGAGATAAATTTTCGGGGTACCATATATTTATGCATCTATGATGAGATCATGTGCCCAAGTTGGTATTCTTTTGTGAGAAGGAATCTTTGCTAGCCTCTGAGGTTTTGTCATGTGATTATCCTCATGAATGAATTTCTCTAGTTCAACTTCTTCTTCTTCTTCTAGACCTCTAGTAACTTCATTATCCTCCTCATGAACCTCTTTTGCACAGTCCCGTTTTGATTTGTTGAAATCTGCACTCTCATTGAAGGTGACATATCGGTTAATCTAAACTTTTAGGTGACCTGGAATATATATCATGTATGCCTTCGATGTGTCACTGTAACCAAAAAATATGCCATTCTTTCCGGATGGATCCAATTTTGTCCTCTTTTCCTTGGGGACATGCACAAATACGGGGTAACCAAATATCCTTAGATAGATGACTTATGGCTTATCTCTTGAAAAAAACTCCTCTAGTGTCTTGTTTTCAAGTACTTTGTGGGGACTTCTATTCTACACATACACTGCAGTATTTACTGCTTCTTCCCACATATGCATAGGTATATCTTGATCATGGATCATAGCCTTCAATACTTCCATGATCGTCTGATTCTTCCTTTCTGATAATCCATTCTTTTGAGGATTGTAGGGAGTAGAAATCTCCCTCTTAATCCTATATTCCTTGCAATATTCTTTGAATTCCTCTAAAGTGAATTATCCTCCATTATCTGATCACAAGGTATTTATCTTCTGCTTTGTCATGTTTTCTACCAATATCTTAAATTATTTGAATTTTCCAAACACTTCATTCTTTTCCTTCAACAAATAGATCCAAGTTTTACTTGAGTAATCATCAATAAACGACACATAATATACATGCCCTCTTAGTGAGGTTGTTGACATCAGTCCACACACATCCAAGTACATGATGTTTAGTACTCTTTTGGCTCTACTATCATTGTTGGGAAAGGAGTGCTTCAAGTTCTTGTCTTGTGCACAACCTTTTCACACACCATTTGGTTTTTCCTGGATCTATATTAGTCCTGCCATCATCTTGGTGACTCAGTAGGGCCTTGTAATGTAGGTGAGAAAACATCCTATGCCAAAATTCAGTGGGATTCACAGTGTCATGAATTAATGTTGAATCTTATCACCCTTTCAATTTGTAGATTCCTCCTTCTTGAACTCCAATCACCACAGCATCATCAAAAGTCTTCCCTTTATGCCACATAATAAATTATCCATCAACAAATTCAACTTTGTAACCCTTATCATCCAATGTTGAAATTGAGTGAAGGTTCTTCTTAAATCTAGGAACGTAGAGAACTTCCTTTATCTTCATTGGCTTTCCTAAGTATAACTTGTAGGAGGATTCTCCTACTCCTTTGATTAGATATTGATAGTCATCTCCTAATTTCACCTTATGCGGTGAATCCTTATGAGTAAGGTTAGACAATGAGTCTTTATAACTTGTCATGTGCTTGGAAGCACCATTGTCCACTAGCAAAATGCCACTTCTGTGAGTGACAGTTCCTGTAAGGTTTGAGATAAGAACATACTCCTCATCACTTGATTCATATTCCTTTGCAACCTTCTTTGGTGGCTCATCATCTTCAGTTGTATGAACATGATTCCTTTTACCTCATTCTTTTCCCTTGGTCTTTGAATGAGGGAACAATTCCTAGAAATGTGCCCCATTTCCTAACAAAAGAAACATATGATATTTGGGTTATTTCTTTTGACCTTTTGAAACTTCTTGCGTGAGGAAGATTCTTTCTTTCTCTTTCCTTTCCTAGTGTGGGCAGCTAGGGTTTTATCATCATATATAATATTCTCTTCTCTTGTTGTCATCCTTACTTCTTTGTTGCAATCTTCACATATCCTACTTAACTTGGGTAGATTCCTTCTTGAGCATATCCCTTGAATAAATGCATCTGCTGACCTTGGGAGGCCATTCAAGGTGGTCATCAAAATTTATTCTCCATTCATTGTATCACCAATGGATTCTATCTTCTCCTTGATTCGGTTCACTCTTGAGAAGTAAGAGTGGATAGTTTTTGAATTCTGCATCCTCACGTTCTTTAACTGAGTTCTCAAGGTCATTCTTCAGTTACTGTTGTTGCCTTCAAACAGTCAGGTTAAGGCATACATCATTTATTTTGGAGTGGATAATGAATATATGTGATGAATAATATGGTCCTTAATGGAGTCTGCAATAATCCTATTTTATTTGACCATATCCTTCTTGTTCTTTTCTTTAGCCTCATCTCCCTACGGTTCTGAAACCTCTTCTTTAGTGAACTTATCTAGATCATGTTCTTCTAGGAGGATGGATACTATGTACCTCTAGGCTCTGAAGTTGTCAACTCCCTCCAAATTCTCATCAATATTGGTTATGGTAGTCATCCTTCCCCTAAATCACAAATTATGGATTCTGAAGATCAGATCAAGGGAAAAGATGTGCTCCACTAGGGCGCACTTGCTAGTGGTCTTGTCTTGTCTGGAAACCACTCTTATCAAGAAAAAATGGATCCTTTTGTCTTCTATATCTGTGAATTGTCTTTTATTCATGCCTGCTCTGATACCATGATAGAATTTTAGAAGTTACAATTATCTTATTTAACATTCATTAACAATTTCATGTTATAGGATCAATGAAAGATAAAAAATCACAAAACACAAGATGTATCCTGGGAAACCCTTGTGGGGGAGAAAACCCAACAACCAATTATTCAATATAGATTCCTTCAACCAGTACAACGTCACGTTATAAATATTCACAAACAGACCAAGACCAATATACCAAATACCAAGAAACTAAGACCTCCTATTCTAGACCTTCCTTGTTATGCTCCAAATACGCAAGAGAAGGCGAGTTGTGTGTGTATACAAATGAGAGGAACTTGACCTATATTTATACACATAATTGACTCCTGAAAAGATGCAACACTAAGAGGGGTTGTTTTGAATTTTACAATAAGGATTAAAATAAACTAATAATTTCTTTTGATCCGATTTATACAATAATATTATAATAACCTTCTCGAGGTTTAACCAATACAAATACAAAAGAATATATTGTTGGTTGTGGATCCTGACTATCTTCCTGATTCATAGGTTTTTGTTTTCAGCCATGTTTTTTCCACATGAAGACTGTATACCCCAGAATATTGTACACCCCTCCACGTGGGGCGGTTGCAGGGGGGGATTTCCCATTCATAGTCAGTCTTGATCGTTCATCATTAATTCATATATATGACGGTAGAGATTATGTTACGGCTTTTTTCCCTAGAAGGAAACCCTCTTTTATGAGGGAATTTTATTGCAGTTGTGTATTATTGTGAATATTGTATTATGAGAGAGGATACTATGAGAGAAAGAAGAGGAAGCTACAACGGGTGTGTTGTAGGTTGTATCCCTTCATTTGTTGGATAATAAAAAGCAAGGACCTAGAAATTTCTCTAGTGGACGTAGCCCACATTGGGTGAACCACGTATATCTATGTCTCTATTGTATTTTGTATCTTCTATGTTTTATTTCCACATTTTATTTTATTTTATTGCTCTGTGATCCTATTTTTCTAACAACTGGTATCAGAGAAAAAGGTAACTCGCAGGAAAAGAGGGTTCCTGGTTCAAGTGGGAGCAATGGAGGAATGTGGAAAGTTTAGGGTCGAGAAATTTAACAGCTAAAAATACCAGTTATGGAAGATGCAGATGGAATATTATTTATATCAGAAGGATCTATTCCTACCATTGGGTGGAATAGAAAATAAGTTGACAGCCATGAAGGACGAAGAATGGGAGGTTCTTGATATAAAGGCACTAGGAACAATACGACTGAGCCTGGCAGTGTCGGTGGATTTCAACATTTCAAAAGAAAAGACAACGAAGGAGTTGATGGATGCATTGGCTAAACTGTAGGAAAAACTCTCGGCGTCCAATAAGGTATTTCTAGTGAAGATATTATTTAATATGAAGATGTATGTTGCATATAATTTAAATGAATTTAATACGGTTACTAATCATCTAAGTTTTGAAAAAGTGGACTTTGATGATGAGGTCAGGGAACTTCTAATCTTGTGCTCATTTCCAGAAAGATGGAATGGATTGGTCATAGTTGTAAGTAACTCTGTCTCTGGTTCAAACACTCTAAAATTTGATGATTTTGTTGGTGTTATCCTTAGCGAGGAAATGTGACGAAAAAGCATAGGCGAGACATCAAGTAATGTGTTGACTGTGGAGAACAGGGGAATACAAAAGGATAAAGGAAAGGGCTTGAGGAACCATGGGAATTTTAGGAAGGGTGGATCCAAATCTAGACTGGGAAATATAGAGCTACAAAATTGTGGGAAGAAAGAACATCTAAATAAAGACTGCAGAATTCCAAAGAAACAACGAGATGGACAATAAGAGAAAAACCAAGAAGAAAATGTAACAGATGATGTGTTACAAGATGCTTTGATTCTTTCTGTAGAAAATGTTTATGAGTCTTGGGTAGTAGATTCAGGGGCTTCATTTCATGCCACACCCCATAGGAAACATTTTCTAGATTATGTTCAAGGTGATTTTGGACAGGTTCATTTGGGTGATGATGCACCATGCAAAATTGTTGGAATGGGTAAGGTACAAATAAATCAAAAGAATGGAAACCAATGGTTATTGAAAGAGGTAAGACATGTACTAGATCTAAGTAAAAATATAAATCAACTGGGCAGTTAGAAAGTGAAGGATGTATATCTATATCTACAGATAAGGTGTGGAAGGTCACCAAAGGAGAGAAGGTAGGTACATTGTATTTATGTATTGTAAATAATGACTCTTCTATGTCTTTAGATTCTACAGAAGAGGATACAACACCGTGGAATCATAGGCTTGGACACATGAGTGAGAAGGGGATGTAGATACTTCAGAAAATAAATTTTTTTCGAGATATTAAACAAATTGATTTGGATTTCTGTGAGCACCGTGTTTATGGAAAACATAAGAGAGACCTATTTCTCATATTTGGAAATGTAAATAAGAATGAAAATTTAGATCTTGTGAATATATATTTATGGGAACCAGATCAGGTATCATCTCTTGGTGGCTCCCATTATTATGTTACTTTTATTGATGATGCAACTAGAAAAACTTGGGTTTATTGCATTCGAAAAAAATCTGATATTTTTTATACTTTTAAGAAATGGAAATCTTTGGTTGAGAGTGAGATAGGAAAAGGGTTGAAGTGTCTCAGATCATGCAATGGAGGTGAATATTGCAGCAAGGAGTTTTATTATTGTTGTTCATACCGTGGGATTCATAGAGAGAATACAGTTCCAGGAACACCACAAGGAAATGGTGTGTCAGAAAGGATGAACAGGATAATCATGGAGCGTGAAAGGAGTATGTGATTGCATGTAGGGTTTCCCTTACAGTTTTGTGAAGATGTTGTAGATATTGTTGTTTACTTGATAAACATAGGACCTTCAAGTTCTTTGGATGGTGGCATTCTAGAGGAGGCATGGACAGGTAAATAGGTAAACTATTCATTTATGAAGACTTTCTGTTGTGAAGCATTTGTCCATATTGATAAAGAAAATATGACAAAGCTTGAAGAAAAATCCAAGAAGTGTACCTTTATTGGATAGGTGTTAATTATTTTGGTTATCCCTTATGGGATTATGAAAATCACAAAATAATTAGGAGAAAAAAAATTTATTCAATGAGAAGGTCATGTATAAAGATCAATTGCAAGGAAGGAAACAAGAAGAAGTAAAACTAGAATACACAGTGCTCAATGAGATCACTGAAAAAGAAATTCCAAAGGTACTAGAAAATAAAAATGTACAACAACAGGAGCAACAGGTACCTCAAACTCCTACAAGTATTGTTAGAAAATCTACCAGGTTAAGTAGACCCCCTGAACGATACTCTCCTTCATTGTATTATTTATTTTTGACTGATTCTGGTGAGCTAGAAAGTTATGAAGAGGCAATGTAGGTAGACACTAAATGGAAGTGGGAGCAAGGAATGAAAGAGGAAATGGATTCCTTGGTAAATAACCATACTTGGGACTTGGTTCAATTTCCTGCAGGAAAAAGAGCATTGCAAAATAAATGGGTTTACAGGTTGAAGGAAGAAGATGGAGGAAAAACGCAGTACAAGGATAGTCTTATTGTAAATGGGTTTGCACAAAAATAAGATATAGATTTTGATGAAATATTGTCTTATGTTGTTAAAATGACTTCAATTGTGACCATTTTAAGTCTTGTGGTAGTAGAATATTTTCATCTTGAACAGTTAGATGTAAGCAAAAAATTTCTCCATGGAGATTTGGATGAAGAGATTTATATGCAACATCCACAAGGGTATGTGGTCAAAGGAAAGGAAAATTTGGTATGCAGGTTGAAGAAGAGATTGTATGTCCTAAAGAAATCTCCAAGGCAGTGGTATTTGAATTTTTACAGGTTTATGATAGAACAAGGTTATAGTAGATGCCATTCTGATCACTTTGTTTATTTTAAAAGGCTAGAAAATGGAAGCTATATTATCTTGCTATTGTATGTAGATGACATGCTTGTTGCATGGTCTAATATGCAAGATATAAATGTGCTCAAGAAGAAATTATCTAATTCATTTGCAATGAAGGTTTTGGGTGCTACAAACAAAATCCTTGGTATGAGAATAAGAAGAGACAGGAAAAATTGTAAATTGACATTGTCTCAGGGTGAGTACATAGAGAATGTGTTGGAGAGGTTTAGAATGCAGAATGCCAAACCAGTTAATACACCTTTGGCCAACCATTTCAAATTAACCACGGAAATGTGTCCCAAGACACATGAGGAGATAAAATACATGTTCAGGGTCCCTTATTCATCAACAGTTGGCAGTTTGATGTATGTGATGGTTTGCACAAGACCAAATATTGCACATGCAGTGGGAGTTGTGAGAAGGTATATGAAAAATCTAGGTAAATAACATTGGGAGGTAGTAAAGTGGATTCTTAGATATTTGAGAGGTACTAATACTCATGCATTATGTTTTGGAGGTTTAGACATTGTTCTACAGGGATATGTTGATTCGGATATGGTGGGTTATAAAGATAGAAGGAGGAGCACCACATGGTATGTTTTTACTGTAGGTGGAACAACAATAAGTTGGATTTCAAAACTACAAAAGGTTGTTTCACTTTCAACAACAAAATCAGAGTATGTTGCTTCTACAGAGGCTAGTAAAGAAATGATTTGGTTACATAGGTTTATGGCCAAAATCCTGTAGACATGTTAACAAAGGGAGTAACCAATGAGAAATTGAGTTCTTGCTCAGTTTCAGTTGGCCTTCAAGCATGAAGGTGAATATGAGAAATATTCTAGGTCCAAGGTGGATCATAGTGCAACAAGTACAACAATAGTGGAGTTGTCGTGATCAGTCTCCAAGTGGGAGATTGTTGGTTGTGGAGCCTAATTATCTTCTTGATTCAGAGGTCTTTGTTTTCAACCGTTTTTATACCCCATGAAGACTATACACCCCTCCACACGGGGGGGTTGCAGGGGGGATTTCCCATTCATAGTCAATCTTGATCGTTCATCATTAATTCACAGATCTGATGGTAGAGATTATGTTAGGGAAATTTTCCCTAGAAGGCAACCCTCTTTTATGAGGGAATTTTATTGTGGTTGTGTATTATCGTGAATATTATATTCTGAGAGACGAGACTATGAGAGAAAGAAGAGGAAGTTAAAACGGGTGTGTTGCAGGTTGTATCCCTTCATTTGTTGGATAATAAAAAGGACGAACTTGGCAATTTATCTGGTGGGCATAGCCCACACTGGGTTAACCACGTATATATGTGTCTCTATTGTATTGTGTACCTTCTATGTTTTATTTCCACATTTGTTTTATTTTATTTCTCCGTGATCCTGTTTTTTT
>ML859058.1:0-13653 GCA_009831015.1 Picea engelmannii | reverse complement strand
GTTACTCTTGGTCTGACTTATTTCACTGCCAGAGGCTGCTGCATAGGCATCCAATTCTTCCTTAAACTTTTTTGCTATTATTGGGCTTGCTCCTCCCAACAGAAGTGTATCATCCGCGAATTGTGCATGGTTGATGTCTTTCATCCCTTGCACTATTCTTAATCCATGGAGATCTTTGTGAGTTTGGGAGTTTTCCAGTTGGTAGCTTAGGACTGATGCTTGAATTTCATAGAGCAGGGGCAACAAAGGGCACCCTTGCCTTAAGCCTCTGGAGGCTTTGAAGAAGTCTGTTACTTTCCCATTCACCAGCGGGGCTATCCATGGTGATCTGATGCAGGCTTTTATCCAACTTATAAATTTCGAGTCAAACCCAAACTTTCTCATGACTTCAAATAAAAATTCATGCCTGACTCTATCAAATGCATTAGCAAGGTCCAGTTTTATCACCATACCTTTTTCTTTCCTTCGGACACTAGAGTGAACCGCCTCTTAAACCAGGATGATGTTGTCGGCAATATGCCTCCCTTTGACAAAGCCGCCTTGGTTTTCAGGAACGATGAGAGGGGGTAGTGCCTTTAGATGATTGGCTATTACTTTGGCGAGAATTTTATAGCTTGTGTTGCACAGAGAGATTGGTCTGAAGAGGTTGAAGGAAATCGCTCCTTTTTCTTTCGGTATAAGTACCAGAAAGGAAGAGTTGGTGCTTCCTCCTAGCTTACTGGTCTGCTGCGACTTCTGAATCATTTTGGTTATATCCTTTTTAATTATATTCCAGCTCTGCTGATAAAATCTGGCAGTGAATCCGTCCAGTCTCGGGGCCTTGTTTGGGTTCATCTGATCAAGGGCCTCCTTTATCTCTTGTTGCGTTACCTCCCTTGTCAGCTTGTTGTTGGTGTCCTCATTTATTAACCTTGGGATAACCGTGAGAGGATACCTCTGCTGGTCCATTTCTGTGCCTTTTGGTTCTGTGTATAGCTTCTCAAAAGCTTCATAGGCTGCTTGTTTAATGCCCTCTTGATCTTCAATTGTTCTGTTCTGGACTTGGACTTCTGTCACTGCCTTGTATTGTTTCCTTGCTTCCACTTGTTTGTGAAAGTAGGTTGTGTTACGGTCTCCCTCTTTCAGCCATAAGCTTCTTGACTTCTGCCTCCAGTAGCTTTCCTCCACTCTGCAGGCTTTGTGCCATTGCCTTTGAAGGTTGTCCTCCTGTTGCAGGATTGTAGGAGTGATCTCCTGTTGTTCCATCTCCAACTGATGGGCCTCGAGATGGGCTTGGGCTTCTAGGCGAACTGCTATTAAGCTTGGTTGGTTCTTTGCCCAAAACTTTAGGGCATTTTTTAGTCTTTTAAGTTTTTCCTCCCATACATAAAAGGCTGATCCTTGAACAGTGGTGGCCCAAATTTTTGCAACTAGATCCATGAATTCTTTGTCATTTATCCAACTTGGGTTGAATCTGAAGGGGATGGGCCCTCTGACTTGGTATTTTTTAATCTCTAATCGAATTGGCTTGTGATCAGAAACACTGTGGGGCAGAATTTTTGCTTTTGCTTCAAGTCCTAGCAGCAGGAGGGAGCTTTGTACTAGGAATCTGTCTAGTCTGACAGCGATGTGCCCAGGACCGATCCTCTTATTGGTCCACGTGTAGTGACCTTTGGCTGGTTTAATATCGAGAAGATCCCAGGCTAAGGCTAATTCCTCTACCCATTCTCTGGTCAGGTCTCTTACTATGGAACCTCCTCTCTTTTCTTCCTGGGCTAAAGTTACGTTTAGATCCCCACCAAGGATGATATTGGTGAGATTATTTTGTTGTAGGTAGTCCTGTAAGGACTCCCAACAGTGTTTTTTTCCCCCAACTGTTGTGGAACATAAATATTAAAGACATTTACCTGGCATCCCGAGTCTTTATGGAGGAATTTGGTGTGAATCCAATGCATGCATGTGTCAGAGCTGAGCATGTCTATTTTAGAGGCATTCCACAGTGTGCAGAGTCCTCCTGAGTTGCCTCTGGCATTTCCAGCAACTCCGAGGCTTCCTTTCCAAACGTTCAACAAGGTTTTGAGCGCGTCTTGTTGGCTCATCTTAGTCTCCAAGAGCAGTAGGATACTTGCTTTCGAAGTTTTGATTATATCCTTGAGCGCTTCTTCCTTCCTTTTGCTGCCCATTCCCCTATAGTTCCAGGAGTTTATGATCATTATAAACCTTGAGGGGAGGGATGGACTCCTTGGGAGGCTTTGGCTTGCTTCCGTGTGTGACGAACATTCATCACCTGCTTGATGGTGGGTTGCGACCCGTTGAGTACATCTTTGTAGGTTTCCTGGTCCCGCTCAGCTTTTTTTGTTTTCCTACCTCTTCCCGTTTTCTTTGGGGTGGCCCAAACTTCGTTTGCCTCGTCTGAGTCACTGCCTATAGAGATCTCCCCTTCCTCTATGTTCTGACTTCCTTCTTGCCTTTGGGGGGAGTTATTTTGCGCCCCTTCTTCTTCTGCTGGCTAGTTTCCCTTGTCTTCAGGATTTTGGTCTACCTTTTCTCCCTTTTGAACTTCTTTACTTGGAGCCAGTTCCCCTTCCTCCACTTCTTTAGCCAGGATACTGAAGTTGTTCTCCATTTCTTTGGTCCCTGAGGATTTGGCGTTCGGTGGGTCTGTCTGATCATTTCTCTGGCCTCTCGCTTTGGATCTCCCCTTCCAGGCCTGCTGCCAACCTTCTTCCCCTTATTTCTCTAGGGGGGGGTTCTTTGGGCAGTTCCTTTGTAAGTGGCCATATTCGTGGCAACCTATGCACTTGAACGGGAGTTGTTCGTAATCCAGCTTTTGGAAGTGGTGCTAGTCACCGAATTTTAGTTTTATTGCCTCGGGTAGACCTACCTCCAGATCCACCTCCACACAGATCCACGCACAGGAATACTGGTCTCTTGGTTCTGCTCGGTCAATGTAGTGACCAAGGCCATTTCCTATTGCCTGAAGCAAGGTGGGGTTCCAGCAGTGAATCGGCAGGTTAGGGAGTCTTACCCAGACAGGGACATCCTTGGGGACTTCTGAAGCAGGGTTGAAATTTGGAGTCCATCTATTTAAATAGAGTCCTTGGGTGCCCATGAAGTATGGGCCATTTCTGAAAATCAAATCTCTATCCTCCTGAGAAATAAATTCGAAAATGAAGTATCCTCGCCCGACCGCATAGCATGTCACACTATTTGTAATCAACGGCCTCCAGTTTTGCTGTATCCAGTTGTCTGTGGATCTAGTTGAGGGCCAGAGTCCCATAAACTGGCCAATAAGACCGTGTTTAGAGAGGGAAAGGGATACTTTCATTGGAAGTTCAGGCTGCAGGTTGATCTCTGGTATAGCATCCAATTTCTTGACAAAGCTCGGGGTTTCTGAGGGGGTCGACTTCTTGTTACAGGCTTCTACCAGACGCCGAAAGGAGGTGGAGGGGGATGGAGGGGGCGGCGGCTCCCCTCCTTGAGCTTCCATGGCGGCACACGATGGAGCCTTAGGCATTACCAGGGCGTTAGGTCTCTAAGCTATATCTTAATATCAAAACGAAGATCAATTTTAGTAAAGTATTGGGAACCACTTAATTCATCCAAGAGATCATCAATGACAAGAATGGGAAATTTATCTTTCATGGTGAGTTTTTTTAGGGCGTGAAAGTTAGGACACATGCATCAAGATAATTCTTTCTTAAGTACCATGACCACAGGAGAAGAATAAGGGCTAGTGCTAGGACAAATAACACCCACGGTGAGAAATTCCTGAACATTTTTCTCAATTTCATTTTTATGAGAAAAGGGATGACAATAACGTCAAACATTGGGAGCAAGGCTGACAGGGACAAGGGGAATGGAATTATTATGAACACCACAGGAAGAGGGAAGTCTATAGGGAGTGGAAAAAACAACTTGATGTTTGGAGAGGATGGATTGGAGGTCAAGATGGATAGAAGGTGTCTCAGTGGCTTGAATGGAATGGATTTGTGTAATAATTTTGGAACGAAATTTTTTGAGGAGATTTTCCATACAATGGGAACTAGTGATCTCAAGGGAACCTACTGTGATTCCTTGGAACTTATACTATTGGCCCTCCTGATTGAATTGCATGGTTAATTCCTTAAAATACATGAGGGTGGGGCCAAGAGTCCTTAACCATTCTACACCAAGCATATTGTCACAACCACCCATGTCAATAGAAAACATATGACATTTCATGTTGTACTAACCAATTTGGAGATGCACATTTTCACAATGCCCCCCACATTTCATGCAACCTCCATTTGAAATCATGATTTGAAATTTATTGATTACATGGATATAGCAATTAGTTTCTTGGGAAATGTGACAATGATCAAAATTATGGGTGTTGCCACTGTCATTGAGGATGATGACCTTCCAATGCTTAATGTAACCAATTAGATTGAGGGTTTTGAGAGTGGAGTAGCCAGTGAGAGCATGCAGGGAAATGATCGATTTGAATTCTGAGGTGCCCAAGGGTGGAGTAAGATCAATTGGATCAGGTTACTCAACCATAGGGGAGCCTCAACCTCTTCTTCAAAAAAAAAAATCATATATGGTCAACAAAGGCCCTTGAGTTGGCATTCAACCATTTATACCAGAGTCAGTCTTTGGATCTTCAGTGGAGTGGAAGGAGGGGTGGGAGTGACTAGTTTAGGGCGGGGAATAAAGGAGATTTTTCTGATTTGAGAAGAGACAACATGTTGTTATTCCTTAGCGCATTTAGTATCTTCCACACAACTTTGGGGGTGATCCATGAGGACATGGGCATAGATCTCATCCTTGAGGCCACTAATAAAGAATTCTCAGAAAAAATCATCAGACATGCCCTCCGTACGAAAATCTAAGTGCTCAAAAGAAGCTATAAAGTATTCCACGGTTCTATATTGTTTCAACTTGGTAAAACAACCTAAATGGTGGGTGTCAATGTTAAATGGTTCATAAAGCTTTGCAACAAATTGTGTCCATGCCACACACCCTTGGTGAGCATTTTTTCTCCATTTCCAACATTCTTGAACTAGATGGAAAACACCATACCGTAGTTTGGACAAATCATCAGTAATGTCATAAAAACATCAATAGTGTTCCATTTGAGTTACCTATCTGGTGGGATCCGAGCCATAAAAAAATTTCACATCCACTCGAGGAAGGCACAGGTCACAATGAAAGTGATGGGACTCGAAAGTATAGGAATTGGATTAAGTCTCACCTTCGGGGTGCAAAGGTTGGTCAAATGAGGTAAGGTCTCGAGTAATATTTAGCTTGGCGCAGATCTGGGTAGAGAAGGATTCAAGATGGATTTCCATTTGGGTAGAGGTCTTGTTTCAGTGTTTCCATTTTTTCATCTATGTTGGAATTCATTTTGGCATTGATGGTGGTAATATTGGCACTAAGTTTCCGCACTTCTTGCTGGGTCATAGAAAAATTAGGTGACAATGTATTGAGGCATGTTTCAAGGTCTTGGCTATAGGTGTGGGCCATGATGAAAGGGGGAAACGTAAAGGGGTAGGTGGGACCACACAAAAAAGGGATTATAGGTGAATGGTATCATGATGATCATGGAAAAAAGGGGAATCCAATGGGGTAGGTCCCAAATAAGGGGGTCAGAAAGGGTTCAAGACCACAAAGAAACAAAATGTTGAAAAATGATAGGTGTTACTGCAATCAGAATGAAAATAGGAGTCCAATGGGACAGGTCTCAAATAAGGGTGCAGGTAGGCCCCTGTGGAGTTATACTCTGATATGAATAATACTATAATGGCGAAATTTCCAGAATCTTAACAGGAAGAAATATGCAGTAATTTCACGACCCGAATTCAGTCAACAAGGTTGCACAACAATAGATCTTGTCTGGTCCTTTTTTGTCTTGTTTCCGTCCCAAGGTTTAGGGTTTTTAGGGTGCCTACATACAAGGGTTTTCCTTGTGCTATATCTCTTTGATATACATGCGAGGTCAAACTATTGTAATCGGCCCAATACTTCAGGGCACCAACTAAGGAGGCTAGACCGTACCCTTAGAGGTACTACCTAATTACCCAAGTACTAGAGAGTGTCTTCTCAAGTGTTTTTCTTGGTGGAACTAAAGAAATTAGGTGGTCAATCAATTGATTTATGGAGGGTTTCAAGATACCTAGGTCAGTTCGTATACAAGTGTTTTCTGATGCGCTACCACTCAAAGGGGTACCAACAGGTATTACAAGGGTGACCAACAATGTGTGCTTAAGTACCTCTTGTATTTTCTGCGTGTATGCCGGAATAAATCTCTACCCGGAAAAAATTTAACCCACAATTCTTTCCAAAGAAAGTTATTTGATACCACTTGTTAGGTACCAGATCTATTATAATAGAAAAAAACATAAATACTCCAGAGAATAATAATGGAACAACACAATATATGAAAGCACAACACCAAAATAATATCTTTATTGATAGGAAACAATTTTCACTTTCTTCTTCGAGGGGGAAACCTCCAGTAGAGAAACGCTCTATTACAATAATTCTCAAGACAAAACCTCTCATTCCCTTGACTACTATTTATACTAAATCTATGTACCAAAAGAACAATCTAGAGGAAGATCTTATAAAAGCGAACGCTTCTATTAGGTCTTCTTACATTTGACTTATTCTTTCTTATTACTAGGCCATATCAATATTGGCCTTTATTACATGGAAAATGTATTATTCTACCTATGTGATGGGTTAGGGAGGTTAGGTCCCTAACACCCTCTCGTTTGTAGAAGGAAATATTATTATTCCTTTATGATAGTTGATGTTTGAATCTGTTAATACTGAAACAACAACCTCACGAGGATACGAATCCTCCTACATTTTTAGAGAGGTGGTACTCCTCTTTGGATTATTATCTTCATTGAAATTTCAAATCAAGAATAATATAGAACTATGCCATATATTATGAGTCCAATTATTCAATGCTCAAGAAAATTCAAATGCTGAAAAATAAATATATGTATATAAAGAGGGGGGGTTCTTGAGAAATGGACTAGGAACTTCAAACATCACACATGGCAGAAAATAAAAATGCAGATTTCCTCACATCCATCATGGTTTAATAAATATCTAATCACATTCAACATAAAAATGAAATGGTCTATCGCAAGAGAGAACTTTGAAAGAGCATTACTTATAAATATCAAACAAATATTTTGATAGATTGACTTCAAATATTTTATAGTCAAAACTCATAATTATAAAATATAGTCAAAATCAATCCTAAATTAGTTCTCTGGGATTTCTCAAAATGATAATGTATGTTACAGTTCTTGAAGTTAAATGCGTTTGTCCATAAAGAACTGGGATTGGGGATCTTGTAGACCATAAATAAATATTTACAAGAAACGTTTTGGAGAAGGAAGGGGCGAGTGGAATGTGAATAGAAGGATCTGGAAAGAAGACAAGAATGAGTTATTAGAATTCGGTTATGCTTTTCTAATGAAAGAATAAGTATAACTGGATGAAAAAATGATAAAGAGGGAAATGTGTGATTCAATGTAGACTTACTATGATGGATTCTCTCATCTTTTACTTGATTGTTGATGTGCCTTTTATATTTTTTCTTGTTGTGGTTAGGTGGTCGGTTGTAACTGCTTCCATTGGTATTTTAGAAGTCTTGGAAACAAACATTTTTTAACCATTCTTCAATATAATCCCTTAATAGAGAAATGATCACTTCTTGTTTGACTTTGATATTAAACAATTCGCCCTCAATTTCTCTATAGTCAATAGATCAATTTTGCAATGTGTTGGAACACATACAATCCTAAACATTGAGCTTTACTTTCTCAAACTTCATCTTTGCTAAATGATAACTCGAAAATTAGCTTTCAAGTGTTTAAAATCAAATTTACTACTATTCATAAGGTGCACATGATATCCGTCGTTGATAAAGATCCCCGTTGATCGAACGATCTCCTTTTTCCTCGAGTTTTGGAGCCGCCTGATTGTTAAAGAATCAAATCACTAAAGGTTGCTTCGGAGATTCACGCTTTGGGTGTTTCAATAGGTCTTCACGGTTGAATTCCAGAAACTCGAAAGTGTCCGTTATCACTATTCCACAAAATTTTAAAGGACACGAGTCATGATACACATGTACCTTTTGAGTCTTCCCTGGGTTGACACATGGCATCTATTCTCGACCTTTTCATATGAAGATTCATACTATTATAAGTAACACATGGCACCCCTTGGTCTCGACACGTCATCTAAAATGACGTCATACTCGACACGTCACTATGGGTAATGGCCTTTCAGAAATATAATAAAGAGATAACTTGCAAACCCACGAAGCAGCAAAATGCCGAAATATTAAATCTTAATGAGTTAAGTTAATCTTGATTAAAAGATAGTTACCAACTTTGCACTTCGGAGTTCGGACCCTTACCATCCATCACATCTTGAAATCTCCAAAGTGCGAACTTCTGAAACACTTGAAACTTAAACAGGGTTAATTAAAACTTAAAAATGATTATCTGATAATTAATCCTTTCGTAGTTTCAGGTTTTGGGGATTCTATGTCAAACTTCTTCGAAAAATACCGAAGTCATAATACCCAAAAGAAATTAAAGTTAAACACACTTAATTAATTTTTTAAACGAGTTTTTCCCATAACTAACCTTCCTTGAATTCGCAATTCGGGAAATCCCAAATCTATTTCATCCAAAAATACCGATAGCGAACCGCCGATATTAATGGCATTTATCACAAATCAACGCTAATGATTTTAACGTAGATTGCGGATTGCCAGCTAGACTTTCTCATTAAAGTAAATAAATTTTTCGTCAATAAAGGTATTCTCGAATCAATACACCTGAGGTGAATAAGAGTGCTTGATTTTGAATTCCATTTTCATCTGCACAGAATAGTAATATTTTCCAATTGAGAAACTCACGCATTCCCCTGTAACAGGGATTCCTATCTGATTTTATCGATATTATGGCACCACGGAATATAGATAAAGCAGATGGTGAAGGTGCAAATCCGAATGCAAACGTTCTGTCAGATACCTCATCGACAACCATTGACACTGTGAAATCTTGGACACAGGTGTTCGATATTCTAGAGAATGAACTTATAAATCGCCTAGAGGATTCAGGTGATGAAATGAGAGAAACTTATGCAACTAAACTCAGGGACATAGCTCATTCAAAGCTACACAAAATAGTTGCACGATTGAGACTCATGCCGTATAATGACATGATAGGCTGGGCCCTGGAAAAGGTCAACATTCAAACCAGGAGCATTTACAACTCTCAAAAGGTTGTTGTTGGGTCTTTCTGACCAGAACACATACAAGTAATGTATAAACTATCCCCCGATTTTATATATAATCACAATGTTGTGTTCCTGCTGGAGTTTGAACAACACAAGTGTATAAATATGATAAAACCTATCTAGATATAATCAAGACCTAGTGGGGGCACCCGGAAAAATTCAGACCCGATGCTCATGGAATTGATGCCACAGCGTCGTTGGATACCCATATGATTTACGTAGCTCTGATTCTTTATAGGCTATTCGTAAAGAAGAGCTCCACTCATTTTCTGATAGCATGGGTGCCAATTATGCACGAGGTGTCCAAGGTATATTATTTCAACTCGTCCAAGATGTTATCAGATAATATGGCCAAATAAATCACTGAATACCAGCTAGCTAAATCAAAGGGAAACTTTTTCCCTTTCTACATGTCTGCATATATCATGGACGTTATTTTCTTTATGACCCCTTTTCCGCTGATGAACTGGAGCTGGACCCCGACCAGCGCTGACCCTATCCATTTCTATCACTCCAAGCTATGGGAAGACAAGGCCAAATATTTATTCTACGAAATATTCCATCATGTAGTAGTGCTCTTTCATGTAGCTTTATATGCTTTCCCACCACCTCGGATTTCAGATAGAATCATGTGAAACCTAGGAAAGATAGCAGACTGGTACATTGAAGAAAAATTTTCTTACATTAGGGTTTTCAGGTGCTCAGTCCCTCCCCATGCTCTCCTGAATTTTTTACCAGATCGGTTGGTATGCAGAGAAGTGGCTTATTAGACCATAACAGGGGGCATCAACAAGGAACTAAAAGTGGCCTAGAAAAAGGTATGGAAAACCTTCCCTCTTCAAGTTGGTATGTTTTCCTTGTTATATTTGGGTCATTCTAAAGTAGAGGCTCCATCTATGGAGGATGTAAAGTTGGTTGACATCGAGTTTAAAAGGAACGACCCACAGAAAATCGTGGAAAACCACTTGTCCCAATACAACTCAAAGAAGTATGTGAATGAGAATTCCCCAATGGAAGAGATATTCAAGGGAGCTAGGTCATATGAGGAAGTACTGAACAGAGTCCAAACTTTGTCCTCAGATCAACATGCCAACTTCTTAATTTTTCAAAAGAACAAATGGAATAGCTTCCCGAAAGTACTACAGGGAGATTCGGTAACCCCTTTGTCTACACAAGAGACTATACCTCTAGGTTTTGAGATAGGGAGATCTGGAAAACAGGAAACTAAGGAAAACCCAAAGGGAACTGAAATCTTAATTGAGGAATTGCAAGCTTCAGTATCTACTCCACTAGGCCCTCAAGCAAAGGCTCACCTCAAAGCCTTTCTGAATCAAGGACTGGATACATCACCCTCTACACCAGCCACCTCTTTGGCCAACTCTGCTAAGAAACAATCATATAAGGAGATAGTTTCCCCTATCACTTCATTGACACTGTTGCAATCTACTTTCAGAAATAAAATTTCCGAAATCATTTTTATAGATGATCTCACCCCAATTGCACCCGAAGACATGCCCCCTTTAGACTTCTTCTTCAACAAGAAAAGGAGGGCTATATTTAAATGAGAAACGCATCAGAAGGAGGGAGCAACGGTAAAAAGGAAAAGGATGATATACGATGGACAGAACCGAGAAGATTCAGAATTTGCTAAGGAAGTGGTAGGTTCATTAGGTGCCTTTTCCACTGACAACCAATGGTCTGTAGAGAATTTGACCGAGAAACTAAAACATAGTGACCTATTGGTAAGGAAATTGAAAGATAAGATAATGACTATGGAACAAGAGGTGAAAAATAAGATGAACCGAGATTTCGAATAGGTCAGAGATTATGACATGCATCAAATTCAACAACTACAAGCTAACCTTAAAGATCTCCATCATAATTCACAGGCTATCAAAGGCTTGATCACTCAGCAGAAAGAATTAATAAAAAGTTGCAAACCAGGTTAGACTTGACTAAAGGTACAATAGTAGAGATATCAGCTTTTCAGTCTCAAGCACTGGAAGTAAATGAAAAGATAGAAACAAACCAACAAGATCTCTTTGTGAAGGTCGATGTCATCCAGAACTACTACCAGGTAGTAGACTTCACTCTAAAAAATATATGTATTAAAGAAAGAGAATCTCACTCAGCTTGAGATAAGTTTCAGGAGGTCGTCTTATTGGTACCAAAGGAAGATGTCTCATATGTTCATCATCTTTCTCTTTCGGAACAAATAAGAGGTGATATGGTTTTAAAGGCCTGGGAAACAAATTTAGTAGAAAGCAAGAGGCTTTCCAGAGATGTAATTGAAGCTTGTCTAGAAGCATTTACATCAATACACAAAGGACTAACTGATTTTGAAGGAAATGTTATTTCTGAAGCCTTGGGTCAAATTGATATAGCTAAGAACCAGTATAATGCCCGAATAAGCAAGGGATAAGATCCGATAGCCATCCAGAATATGAACCAGATTGATCTCCATCATAAACAAATGGATAGTAAATCCAAGATTATAGTTACAGGTCACATCTCAAGGAGAGAAAAGGATACAAGAAAAGTTTCCTCAGATAGAGAGAAAGCTATACACTTTCGAGGTGAAAGAAGCAATTGAGCCTTCAAGGTTAGTGGTGCAATTATTGAGCAAATGCATCCAATGTATTGAATATGAGAAAACAAGTACATCTAGAAAGAAGTAAGGAAACATGCACATACTACTCATACATGTGAAGAATCAAATGACAGTTGTATCTAGGCTAAAGATGCAAATGAGGAAAAGAAACGCCCCTGCCAACAGACAAAGAGACAGAGGAAAACGCTAGTGGAACTCTTTAGTTATTACATTTTGTTGCCTTATTCAAAAAATATTTATTATTTCTAATTATAAGAATTCCAACCATTTTGAGTTGAGACAGTTTTGTATAAATAGATAGATTCAGTATCTATCAAGGGCCGCTTCTTGCCGATTTTAATAGAGAAAACTCTCCTTATTGAGTATTATTACAAGTGCAGACATAGATTCCGAGTTTTTTTTTATTTGGGTTATGTAATTCTTCTGTTTTTCCATATATCAACATCTCTTTAAGCATTTCCTTGATAAATGTTTGATTTCAATTTAGTACAACAACTACTGTAATTGTATTGCATCAGTAATTTGTTAAGCAAGCAGTTTTTCCTCTGTATTTACTGTGAGTAAATCAAGACCTGTGAGCAGTGTGGATTACTGTATTTTATACTTTATTCAAGGTTACACTATCTATTTCCTTCTACTGCAACAAGGTGAGACTCTTTTGTAATTGATTCCTTTCTTTGTTTTACAGTTTTCTAGTTTTCTCTCACATCATTTGATATTACAATTTTGACTCAGACACGAAATATGGCCTCTATGCTACCACATTATTAATTTCATTCGAGGAATGTTTCTCCTATAACTAAGGTAGAAAAATCACTTTTAAAACACTCTCTTGAACTTTCCTGATGCCTGACATTATCCTTTGAGCCTTAAGTTTAATCTCAGGACCAACACAACATATTTTCAATATCTTCATTTTTATTAGTATATTCAACAATCCAACTTTCAATGTCATTGTTGGCCCTTGGTTATGGAAGTAAGAGAAGAACAAGGAATAAAAGGAAAAATGTGAACTTCGCGGAAGACATAGTGACTATTACTAGGTGGAAGTGAGAAAAAGAGCAGAAAAGATGGAGTGAAGTCCGAGAAAGCAAGTTGTTGGATGAGGAGATCGAGGATGACAGATCAACAAGAAAGAAGGATCGTGGACAGCTCAGCCAGAGGAAAAATCCACCATTGTATTCTTTGGAGCACCGCGCGAGAAGGGAGGAAATATAGGCTAGAGAAGCCCTGAAAATGTAGGTCAAGTTGACCTAGGGTTTTATACACCTAGGGTTTTGGTATCTAGGGTTTTGAAACCTAGGTTTCGGCCTAAGGATGTCAGTGAGTGATTGTAATGTATAAATAAGAATCTAGATTAGGGAAGAGGGTTCATCTAGTTGTTGGTGTTATGATTGTTGTTGTTACCTTTGTCATAGTGTGATCGAGTGAGTAATATTGTGTGTGAGAGAGAAGTGTTGAGTGTAGAGCCTTCTGGTATTGTAAGATATTCAACTAGGTGTGAAGATCGACCCTGCAGCTGGGTGCGCAGGGAGGGGAGGAAAAGGGAGAAAGAGAGAGAAGAAGAGAAGATCTGCTAGCTAAGAGTGCAGATCAGAACTATATGCTTCATCTTAATATATTATAAATCACAGTTCTGTGGACGTATCCCTAGAGAGAGAGTAAACCACGTATATTTTGTGTTGTGTGTGATCGATGCTCTATTCTTTGTCATTTGATACACTTCTATTATGATAATGTGTTAGATC
>WSFP011404544.1:0-25801 GCA_009831015.1 Picea engelmannii | reverse complement strand
ATTTGAGTATGTTGCATTTAAAGTTGTTTTTGGTTATAGAACGTATGCTTGGAAATTATGATCTTTGTCATGTTTCACCTTGGTGGTTGACATTGTGCCCTAATAAGTGGTCACCCTTGGGGAAAGGTTTTCTACTGGGAGTTCTCCTCGATGAGTCATTGTACCATTCCCAATAATACTTATCATTTTTCACACCTCTTCCTTTTTGTCTCCTCACCATTTGGGATTTTCGGGTGTACTGACCTAAGAAGGGATTGTACCTCATTTTATGGGAAGAACAGGTTGAAGGCCCAAAGGCTTGTAGCTGGAAAAAGATAAAATCCAATCATAAACCTTCTAGATGCTCACCTAGGGATATCGAAGAAAATGAAATGGCTCTCACAAGAAACTAATGGGACCCGTGAAAAATAACAATTTGAAATATGCCAACCAAGGCAGAGCATGTGTGGACAATGTTTTTCATGCTTAGGTAGAAGTCCCACACATTGTCTTCAACTTGGGGAAGCACATTGTGACCAAGGTAGAATCAAGGTGAGCAATGTTTTTCATGCTTAGGTAGAAGTCCCACTTTGGATTCAACCAAGAAACATGTTAACTAATTAATGGCAATAAATGGGCTTGGAAAAAGGTTGCATTGAAAACGAAGGTGCAACACACCCTCTACAAAGGCACCCATAAATGAGACAATATAAACCCTTGTATGTCATGAACCCCATGCTCAAAAGTATTACCCCCATCCACTTCATCTTCTTTGCATGCCTTAGAGAAGGTCCACCTAGAACACATTCCTTGACTTGAGGAATGACTTACCCAATAGGTCACCTTAACAACCCTCCCATACCTAAACTTGGCAAGTTCCATAGGGTCTTTGAGCACTTATTTAATTTCAAAAGGTAGTTTTGATGCACATGTTTAGGTGGATCTTGTATTAAATGTGATTTTACTTGCCATGATACATTTGACTTGATACCCTTGGAGGGTGCATTCATTTGTCTTTGCAAAACCTCACTTGATGGACTTTTTGGAAGGAATAAGCCTAGCTTGGGCCTTCGTTGGGGCAGGAATCCCACAGATTGGATGCCATGACCCACACCCTGAGGAGGAGATAGTTGGTGAACGTTGTCTTTGGAGGCATGAGGAGACACCTTGAAGGATGAAACCTAGCCCCCTTTGCCCAACATTTGACCTTGGAAGGTCAAAACATCTCTCTCTAGGGCTTGACACCATGATTTGGGGCTAGGGTTTGATGATGGTGGTGATGTCTTGATGGAGAATTGGCATGCTTGATGGAGAGAAGGCACTAGTGCAAGGGATGGCCTTTGGATGCCCAACGAATTCATCTTCAAGCTCAATGATTTGCTAGAAGTGCCAAAATGTCACCCTAAAAGGGCATGACATCATATTTTTAGGGTTTCTTTGTGTTAAAATTAAATTAAATTTGTAAAGGGGAAAATAAAGGAGGTCGGCCTCCTTATTTTGTGGTTTACCCTAATGATATGTGGACAAACCTTATGTTGAGGTATTGTATAAATAAGAGACTAAATCATTTCATTTTATAATAACTCTCTCACTTGAGAAGAGCTACTTGGCTGAAATTTTTGCCCCTCCTGGGCAAACCTCATTTCTCTTTGTTTGATGCTATTTGGATGCTTAATACTTGTCTAGTGGAGCTAAGTGGTGCGCTATCTCCTTGAGCCTTATCTTTTGCTATGGTGATGAAATTGTCTTGATAGATGATGGTTTATCTTGCATATCTCTTGGAATTGGTAAGAAATTTCTACATATTATTGGTTTGTATTTCTTGTTTCAAGGTTGTTCTTGGCTAAAACCCTTGGAGGAGTATAAGGGCATACACCCTCCACCAAGTTTATCATTGTTGTTTGATTGGTTAAGCCATTTGCAAAGGTTGCTAGGAGTAAAAGGGCTTACACTCTCCTAGACTTACCTTGTTAGAATTGTTTGCTCTATGGAGTAAAAGGGCTTACACCCCTAGAGAAGTAGTAGACCTAACTTTATACAAGAAAACTCCATAACCCATTAACAAGGCACTAATCTAAATTTGCATTGGAGAAATAAAATCGTCTCCATTGGTACACGTGATTTTGAGAGATATTGATTTTGTTCAAGTTGGAATATTTTCTTAGCATCACAAGGTTGCTTGAGCCACTAAGGCATATAGAAGTTCTCTGGTTATAATCAAATAAAAGCTACACCCATTAGGGCTGCAACAAAACTCATTCAAACTCTTTCTTTTACTTACTTTCCAACCATTAAAATTTGCTTGGAAACCACTATAATTAATCTACTCATCATTGGATTTATTTTGGGTGGTTTACTTGTTGATTTTGGTGGTCGGATTTTGTTGTTGAAGAAAAAGTTTGCTACAGCCGGTTGGCTACCCTAAATTACTTATGATAACATCATTTTGTAGCCTCATTTCACCATCAAATTTTATGCTTGACTATTGGAAAACTATCTACTTGTTTAGTGTTTCATTGTTCAATAAATATTTAGTATTTTTTATGGTTAATTCTGCAGTAACTCACTCTTTTTATCATTGATATATATTTTTGTTTACTACTATAATATAGGACAGCAAGCTTCACTCGCTTTCCCCTTTGATTATTTGGCTTGTATCTTTATATATTGTCTTGTCTCGGGCAAGTACAACACTCTCTTGCAGGTACAGTATACTTTGGTGGCCTGCCCTTATCAACAAGGCTCTCATCCAAGCCCTTTTTCACTTCCTAACTCGACCTATAGGGGTTTCACCTTCCATCTCTTCACTTTCCATCTCAATCCCCCTTGTGGTGATTTTCATCATCACTAAAGTGAGGGAAGTATCTATCTATAATAACAATGGGTAGTTACTCCCACGGTTGTCCCACTTTTGTAGATTGGGTCGAGTTTTTCCCAACTTACAATTTGTGTGATAACAGACGTTTAGATCATAAGGATCTCCTTCAATGATTGAAGGATGTGAGGAGGTCAATCGATTGATTCAAAGGATAGAGTAGAATCAAATCCAAGTGTGGATGAGGACAGCATGAGAATGGATATGCCCTCACCTTCTACCCCAACACACAGGAAGGTGAAATGGCTTACTTGGAGATTGTAGGATGCACAGGAGCATGTAGGAGCACTCAAATATTTGATGAAGGAAAGTATACCTCCTAGGAGATATGCTAACCATATTGTATTGGATAATTCCATTTGTGAGCCGTCAAGAATTGCTTTCAAAACTTTTTATTTATACTCCACTGAATTGATCTTACCTCACTTTTCGAAAGAGGTGAGGTAGATACCGTGATGTAGGAGAGTGATGTTTGGATGATAGTTCCTTTCTAGGAGCCATTGATTGATTCTGAGACTCTAGCAAGTTTAGATTTGCATATGTTAATTTTTTTTGAGTTGTCGAGGGAGCAAGTTGGTGTTTGTCAAAACACTTTCCATGTAAAGTGTTAACTTTTGGGGGTTACTCTAAAAGTGTTCACACCATGCTTGAGGGTGTTTCATGCAATGTGGAGTATATGGTGTGTTGACTACCTTTGGTTGTATCGTGACGAAGATACAATTGGAGATAGCTTACTCATGGATTGTTATGCCTTGACTTGATGCTAATGTGACACACTTATTTAGGAGGTTGGAGACTTATGTGGCTTAGTGACTTCCTCATGGAATGCACACATGAACAGTTTGATTGCTTGCTTAGGAGTATAACCCACCTCGAGAAGGAACGTTGGGTATATTGTACGAGGTTGTTGAGCTCTACATAGCATGGAGGTTGAGGGTGATCATGTAGGTATGATGGGCCCGAAGGTACACATGGTTAATGAGAGAGCGTTGGAGCATTAAAAGTCCCTAGAGGTGCATTGAACAAATCTCGTGGAGAGTTAACATTGGGACCCTTTCTTGTTGGGCATGCATGCTTCAAAGCTTGACATGTGTTACTTAGGGTTGGAGTGTCACATGTGGGCCTATCTATTGTTTAGTTAGATTACATGTTGTAGATAAGGTCCACATTGTCATTCTTGGCCTCCCTCACTTTTCATATAAATAAAAGGAGGTGAATGTATTTTCATTTATTCATTCACTCATGTTTTCACACACTTGTATTAGCGATCATGTATTCACACACTTGTGTTAGAGATGTGAGAGCTAGAGTGAATTAGTCTCTTTCATTATAATATTCTTCATTGCATTTTCTCTCTATCTTGAGCACTATGGCTCTTGAGGAGATTCAAGAAGACTAGGGTTTGGGTATGCCTTAAGAAGACCAAGGAAGTCGAGGTTTGGGAGATACACTATAGGAGCAACGGTAGCACTTGTTTTTGTGGTTCTTGTGAAAGAAGAAACTAAAAAGATTGTGGCATTTGAAAACCATGGTATTACTTGGAGTGTTTAATATGGAGAAGATAGAAGGAGACTAGCTTATACACGTGTGTGATGAAAGTGTAGGTGCAAAGAATGACTTGTCAATGTGTATGCTAGCTTGTTGTGGATCTTTAATGGAACAACCAATTTTACTTGCAAGTTATTCCTAGCTAAAAGGAGTTGGTGGGTGGGGTTTTCTTGTTTCCCTATCTAGGGTTTGGAGAGCATGACTTGTACCAACTTGTATTAAGTTGTATTGATCTAAATCTTAGAGGAACTTATGGTCTAAGTTTGGATGTATAAGTCATAAATTCATGTTTTTATGTAAAAGGGTACTTGATAGATATGTAAAATAACAGAGTCAAACCTAATCAAAATTGACTTCATCCAAAATACACCTTACAAAAATGAAATAGGAAGAGAGTGAAAGTCGAGAAGGAGAGGTCCCAAAATTGGCCTCATTGCATGTAATGGTTCTTCTTAATGAAATCCTTCTTCTCCAACTCTCTTTCTCATGTTTTTGTGGTGTATTCAATTCATGAATTTTCATCAATGTTCTTGTAATCATGGCAAATTTGTGTGTTCTCTCATTTCTCTGCATTCAAGCCTTCTGGATCTTAGCCCTCAAGATTTGGATCATTGGTATCATAGTGGGTTACTACTCCATGGGAACTAGGGTTTGAAGCGCATTTCAAGTTTAAATATTTGCAGCAATCTCCAACCTCCTTTCGACACTCTCAAAGTCCATATGTTGGGCCATACACTGTAAATATAACAATTGGTCCACAGGTATTATAGGGATTTTCTTCCCTCAGAACTTCATTCACCATTGCAAGAGCATCCTTAAATGGATTCACTACATCCATTGGTATGCAACATTTTTAGAAATTTTGCAGGGTTTCCATGCTGCTCATGGAGGTTCCATGGCCTCTACAACAACCTAGGCTTCTCTACAAACCCTTAGCATCCTTTGTGGCCCTCTGCACTTAGTTCTCTCATATTCAGCGTTATTGCATATTCATGCAACCATTTTACAACTTAAAAAATCTACAAACAGCATCTAGAAGCTTGGGCAACCTCATTCCAACCCTTTCTCAACTTACCCACAATTGTCTAGCCACCATAGGAGCACAATAATGGACAAAATACAAGGCAGCTATCTTCTGCAAAATTTCTTCAAGTGCCACGACCTCTACATAGTGTTTCAAAGGGCATATTATAACTCATTCTAAAGGATTCTATGTTGGCTCAAATGGGTTTTTCATGAAATTTCATTTCATCTCCCGGTTTGTGAGATATGATTGATTGAGTACCAAAGCTATAAAATAATGCAGTCACACGTCCCTTGAATTTCAAGAAAAGTCTTCTCAGTCCACGAGCTACAAAAAAGAAAGTATCTTATATCAATGGAAAGCACTCTTCAATACCTCAAATGGGTCTTCAAGAAAATTTGATTTATCATCTATATCAAAAGATATGAACAAAATTGCACTTAGAGGTCCGCTGCAAGAAAAATAGGGTTTTTTCATTTCAATTTTTGTGTTTTTGGATTTATTAAATCCTATTGTAATATTTTTTACCAATGTAAAATACCACAGAAATTGTAATAGACATTAACAACAAGCTTGTTATTGCCAACCCGGTTATCGGTCATCCAAAAACCCATGGTTAATCCACCCTTCTCTTCATTGGCACTCGACATAGTGTGATCATAATGGTATGATGAACATAAAGGGGTATATTTTTTTGAGCATGGGAAAAATGATGGGGACCATCATTTTTGAAGGGGGAGGGAGAGAGGGAGGGAAGAAGGGGGGATTTATCTGAATCTTAGGAGGGCATATAGTCCAAGTTCAAATGTATAAGTCATAAATTTGTATTTTTATTTAAAAGCGAACTTGATAGATATGTAATTGACAGAGTCAACCTAATCAAAATTGACTTTGTCAAAAAGACACCTTATAAAAAGGAAATAGGAAGAGATTGAAGTTCGGGAAGGAGAGGTCTCAAAATTGTCCTCATTGCATGTAATGGTTCTTAATGGAATCCTTATTCTCCAACTCTTTCTCATATTTTTTTGGTGTATTCAATTCATGGATTTTCATCAATGTTATTATGATTAATTTTATGGCAAATTTGTGTGTTTTCTCTCCTCTCGGCATTCAAGCTATCCAGATCTTAGTCCTCAAAATCTTGATCATGTATGTATTGTTGGATTACTGAGAGGGGGGGGTGAATCAGTAATAACGTAATTATAATATTTTTTCTCCAAATAATCCAAATGTTATATCAATGTAGAATTATTATCTAATAATGGGCAATAAGAAATGAACAATCACACACATACACAGTACACCAATGTTTTACGTGGAAATCGAAATCAGGAGAAAACCATGGAATGTTTTTTCTTATATATCTTAAAGAATTACATTCATTGGAAGCACCAACTTCCTTTGTTTTCTAGCTGTAACTGAAAGGAAGCTCCAACCCCCTAGTTTCTCAAGCTACAACCTGAGGGAAGCTCCAACTCCTCAATTCTCTGGCTACAACCAGAAGGAGACTATAACCCCCTATGTTCTTCAGCTACAATCGGAAGGTGGCTACAACCATCTGTCATTGCCCCATCCAACCGCTCTGAAGTAGAAGTAGAATGATGGAACCATCGTCACACTATCATTGTGAAATATATCGATGTAAACATGTACCAATAAACCTGAACCATGCATCAACCATGCATAAACATGCACATCAACATGTAATCAACATGTACCATAAACAAGTGCATCAACCATGCACCAACCTGTACCAAACAATCTGTAATCAACCTGTACCATAAACAAGTGGTTCATTAGGGACCGATTCACCGCAGGCAACCAACCATGTACCAATTGTGTACCAATCATGTGTCAAGTACTCATCAATATGTATCAACATCATCAACTATATACATCATGTATGTGTCAACTCATCAACTACTTGTCTCAACCATGTACCCAATTTGTACCTCAACCAAAAGCCCTCGTCAATTTCATCATCCAAATATGATTTGTAACTCTGTAATAGACCTGGTGTATATGATCACATACCTGCAAACATTTCTTAATTTTAACAACAAGAGACTATAATTTTCATCAAACGTCTATTTAGTCTCACAAGACTAGTTTTGGATTAGTCAACAACCCTAACTTGAAATAATCATAACTTTGCACCTGTAATAAATAAAGATCTGAAACTGATACACAATGTTCTTCAGTGTGTTTTATGCAATTCCTCCAGGTATCACTACTTCGAACCTCTCAAAAAAAGAGTTATAGCAAAACTGACACACCTTGCTGAATTTTGGTTTAATCTAGAGAGCGACCTTGTAGAGCGTGCCCTGCACGGAATATTTGTTGAATTGATCTGAAACTGTTACACAACATACTACAGACTATACTCTAACCAACACATTTAGTTTCACTAAATTTGGATCTATTATAAAGAAGTTACGATGTTTTTACTCGAAACACTTGTTTTTTACTAGTTTCAGGACTAGCCACAAACCCTATTTTCCATGAAGTGTAACTCCAAAAATACAATGACCCACAAGCTGAATTTTTTACCACAAATGTTTGGATATGTTTCTTCAATGGCATAGCAATTTCACGCTCTGGATCATTATATAAAAAAAAAATTATTGCAAAAATGGTGAGATGACTTGAAAAAAAAACATACCTTAAAAAGCATCATCAAAAGAATTTATCCTTCCTTGAATTCTGACCTTCTTTTCTTCACTTTCGCCAGAAATTCGGCTTAAATATCCTTTGGTTACCTCAGACACCTATAGGTATTCAATATGCTCAAGTGTGTCTTTAATGACAGAGCCTTACATCTTATTTATACTCTCCAAGTAACTTCCTTAAAAACATCTTCTAGGTCACTTTGTCCACTTTCCTTATTTTAGGGTTAACCCACTTCTAATTTCTCCATTAAATTTATTATTTAAATAATTTATTTTGTATTCACTTTGAATTATAGTACACTCACCACTTCATTTTATTATTTACCTTCTAAAATCTCTTAAACCACTTTGACTATTTTGACCTTTTGGGGCTTCTAGATGACGTAAAAGGGTCCTCCAACTTCGTAAGGCCACAACTCTCAAACCGTGAGGAGTTTTGTGACGTTCCACATACCACCAGAAATGGAACGACAAACACTATCCATATAGAATAGTTTCACTGAAAAATTCACTAACCTTCATCTCATTATTCCACAAATAAGCATGGGTTATCTGGCCATACTTCTAGGATAACTCAATCCGCAAAGCGTCTTCCCGTGAGGGCTTTCACCATAAGAGAATCACTTTGGAATTCGTTCATCTATACTTCTTATCAACCATGACAAGACAATAATGAGTCATCTTTACATCAAACAAACTTGGGTCCATTACACAAACTTTTGTACTACCGGGTTTTCTTCAAGGGTTGACATCAATGACAACTAACCTTAATCAACGTGTACTTGTACTTCATCATTATATATGGAGTGTACCTGGGGTCCAAAATTTGTGCACTTGCATATTCAATTTTCAGCTTATGTTATCTTCATGGCTGAGTAGTTTCTAGCAACGATAATGCATGTTGGTTTGACATAACATTGGGCAGATTTTGTTTAATGATTTAACAAACATATAAAAGATAAAGGGGCAGATTCATTGTTATAATGATGTCAAGTTATTTTCATCGCTATTATATGCTTGAGAAGTATTGCCTAAGGGATGAAACATTGTTGCATTGAACTATGTGGTTGTAATTTATATTTCAAATTCAGCCTGAACGCTGAAAGTTCACAGGAAAAAAAATCCAGATTACCTCGAGGTTAAGGTGAAATTTTTGAATTTGCATTAATTACTGTAGAATAGAAATTTCTACATGGTATCAAAATGTTTCAATAACTGGCACCCAACTATTATTGACCCCACATGTTTTATTCGTTGTTGCTTCTATGCATACAACTCTAAAGTCCTTTCCTAGTTCCCACTATGCATACCCCCAGTTTTTTTAGAAGTTGGGGTTTCAACACTCCAGCAATGAGCCCAAGATCATCGATTGTCAATGTCTTATTGTTTACAGGGGCAACGCCTGGCCATTACATCCAATTTCAACAAGACAAGTATCCCAATACTTTGCCAATCTATATCAGAGGTCCGATCACCAAATGCTCAATCTCCATGTCACCATCAAAAATGTTTAATTACAACTTGTTGCTGGTCAATGCACACCACTCAAACTATATCAACTATCCAACCGTGATCTTTTCCGATCACGGATTATGGATCATTTTTATATCATTTCCACATCAAATGATTATTTTCAAATCAACATGTATTTCACTTCTCGCTTCTAAGCATATGGCATGTTCGAGACTGTTGTTAGCTTCATTTGTGCTTCTCACAGGGCACTATAGTTTTTCAATTACATTGAAATATGGATCAGAACTTAAATTTGCATTATTTGGCCTGTTGTGGACCACTTCTAATAAGTCTCTCACATGAGGAGTAGCCCATCAAATGATTATTATTGTTAGGTTAGCATGCATTTCACTTCTTACTTCTAAGCATATTGCATGTTCGATACTGCTGTTAGCTTCATTTGTGCTTCTCACGGGAAACCCACTATAGTTTTTCAATTACATTGAAATATGGATCAGAACTTAAATTTGCATTATTTAGCCTGTTGTGGACCACTTCTAATCAAGTCCTCAAGTCCTCACACGAGAAGTTGCCCCTAGAACATAACATGTACAGCTAGTACGCAGTGTTATCTGCCCCATGGTGGCATACAAGCAATGTTTCACTATTGCGGTAAATTTATTGTCATATTCTAGTTGAGTTTTATTTGTTCTATTCTATAAATTTGGAAGCTATCCTATTAAACAGCTGACCTTTAACAACCATTGTTCAGATTTGCATGTTAGACTTTTCACACTATTGTGCAAGTTCATATCACAGCATTCAAAACTTTCATGTGCAACCTGAGTGGGCCTAACGGTCAAGAACATGGGTTTTCTCCTCGGAGGTCACATGTTCAATTCTGGAGGGGACTAGGGCATGTACATGTGAGCAAGCTGTTGTTTGCATATATTTGTGGTGTTGGCAAGGTACCAGCACTCACTCACTTTGGGGCTAGATAGTAGGACGAATTACATTCCCTGGGTGGACCCTAGTGCCCAAAATTTAAGTCAATTGGGTCTATCCTGATTAGTTGTGGGATGTAGTGTTATCCTCCACACTCGAGTTATATTTTCCATAAGTGACATGTTTAGCTCATAATGAGTATATTTTTGTAATGGCTTTGAGCCCTGTATTAACCTGGCCTTGTGCCCTGAAAAATCTATGGTTGAATCTGAGTACCATCCTCTGAATTACAGGAAGTACCCGGGGGTTTTCCCCAGAATATGTTACCTAGGGAAAAGCATTCAAAACTTTAATGTAAATATATTTAAATTCAAGGTACACTGCCTAAAATATATCCAGAGCTATTTCCGCTCAAAATTTTGGGCCCAGTACACTGAAAAACCAAAAAAATTGAATCTGTTCAACATTTATCACCATAGATTGAAGGTATCTTTTTCAGTTAACTGCAGAACATTTTATGAAAACCTTCAGACTTCTGCCAATTAATGCAGAGGCATCATCACATAACAAATTGAAGGGGTAAAGTTTTAAACCCTATAATGATCCTCGAAGCAGAAAACAAAAAATACTCGCAAGAACGTAGAAAAAATAAGATAATACTAGTTCATATGGATTGTCACAACATAAATTAATTAACCAAAGAAAAGAGCTCTTGAAATTATCTAGGCATGTTTACTACCTTCGCAATTGAAGTTTCCAACTAGATCAACTAGCTCAATAACAACATTAGGTATATCCAATGTATATATCAATTTAGAAAAGCGTGTTAAGAGAATCTAATTAGCAAAGAGCTAAATTAACAGATTGCATAAAGTCAATCCAGCACAACGGTAAGCGTATTCAGTCAGTCTTGTATGAAAATAATTTTTTCTATTTTGTCATATATGAAAGGGCCCTCCTGCAGCTATAAAATGAAACACATCTTTCTTAAACCTATAGTAAAGGGTTAACCCTATGATCTTTCCTACTGGTGTGGAGTACATGGAAGTCTTTCCCTTCATGGATGCACAACCTAATATTTATTTTATAACATTCCATGAAGGCTGGAGTTTCCCTTTACATAATGAAGGTAGACAAAAGCTACAATTTACAACCCTATAAAAAACATACTATGTAGCAAACAAAGAAGAGCTTTTCTAAGAGGTAGACCTTGAATGTCCAGAGTCCTATAAGTTCTAACACACAATAAATAAGGTGATCATAAGAGAATATAGATAGTACCTAATTTGTTTAGCAAAAGAGTGCATAAATAATTTCCATTGTGCAGAGCCAAGAAACTGTATCAAGAAACAATAGTCCTTTTCTATTTGTCATTCAGTGTTGACAGCAAACATATGAGAGTATATTTACAATATATCTGCAGAATTGCAGATGTATTTTCCCAAAGCCGGAAGCTAACATCCACTCCATATATGAAAAAAATCTATGTTTTCCCAGGGAATTATTTTTCTGTGTACATGATATGTCCGCCTTATCTATTGACCAAGGATGATTCAGGCACTAGAATCCCACACCACCAACCTAACCCATGCTGGACCTACTGGACCTACGACATTAAAAATACATACATTAAATGTCACCCTTGAATCTATTCAGAACTATATTAGGAATATTAGAAATATTTTTAGTTATTAATTATTAATGACGATGAGATATATGACTTCATGCAAAAGGGCACTATGGCAATATAAATAATAAACCCTCTCATTGTACTCAGCATCAATAAAGTAATATATTATCTTTTGATATTATATTCTGGTGGGTATGCCATTTCTTTCTTGTGAGCATATATTCTGTGTGAGCTCTTGTATGTTCGCAACAGAAAAGAGATTGGTCAAAATTCTTTCAATGCCACCAGGGTATCAATCGAGACGACGTCTCTTCCGCTTGAGATTATCAAAAACCTCTCGAATGTCTTCACCTGTAACAACTTTTGACGTATCTAAAGAGTCCTGCAAAATGATTAATGACAAAAAGTCATCAGTGCTCTCTCTCTCTCTCTCTCTCTCTCTCACACACACACACACATACATACAACACAGAATTGATTATAATGTTATAACCCTTGGAAATTTGAAGGTTTATTCATTGCTGAAAAACATTAGATGAATCAGTTTCATTGAAAATAAATTACAGACTCTCCTGTACAACAATCCTCTTAAAGACTGCTTGGATTGGTGAATTTTGAAAAAGTTCCCATTAAATTCTCTAATTCTCCATCCTGGTTGTATTCATATCTCTGTTACCAACATCGCGATATTATCGCCATTTTGAGGGTTGGCGATATTATTGCCTGGAAATATCGCGATATTTTCCTTTGGCAATAATATCGCGAGTTGATGGAAAATGTCGTAGACAGTCATGAATTAAAAGCCGATTTTTGGGTTTTAAAGTGTCATTTTGCAAACAATGTGTGGGGTTTGGAGAGCAAAGGAGCAAGAGGCAAGCAAGAGCCGAAAACTCAGTTTTTTTGTGATTTTGCAAACATAAAGAGGCTAGTAATCTACTAATTAATGGTAATATTAAATTCTTAAAGTAAAAGTGACATTCTCTTTTATCTTTCATTTTCATCATTTTACAACATTCTCCTTTATCTTTCATTTTCATGTAAAAGTGTCATTCTCCTTTATCTTTCATTATCATCATTTTACGATATTCTCCTTTATCTTTCATTTTCATCCTTTTTCTTAAATTTTTAACATTACCATTAATTGTTTCAGGATGTTTGAGAGTGGTTCCAACCTCATTGAACTACATATGAAGAAAGTAGAATTCTAGGTCCCATTCAAAATTTAGCAAACTTAATGGTTTTTAGGATTTCAAGATTGACAATGTTGCAACATTTCCACTAGATTCTATCATGTATGAGGGTATGGAACTGGCATTTAGTCAAGAGCACCAAGCCCTCTATGTACCTCGATGTTGGTGGAATTGATTGTTGAACTCTTTTGTCATGAACCTAGTAAAAATGTACCCTTCACTCAAGTAAAATCACTTATTAGGCATGTTAAGCTTTTTCTATCTTATTTTAATGTTTCGAGGTGTTGGAGTTACTTCACACACACCTAGGATTTCTTTTTCCTAAGGTTTTTCCTTGTTTTTTAGTCATTATTAGTCATTATCCAGTCTCCTATATTTTAGGGGAGAATATTCCACCTAGAGAATATTCTCTTCAGTTGACACTTCAATTTGACTAGTTGAATTGAATCTAAATGTTGCATTGGTTTTGTCACCATGCAACATTGGGATCATCACCATGCTAATGCGCACTTGCCTTGGGATCATCACTAGACTGGCGCATTACCCTTGATTCCTTTATCTACTCCTCACTACACTCTGTTCAATCAGTTAATTGAAGGTTGGTTGACTAGTTAACTCAGCTAGGTGGCAGTTCACTCCTGTAACTGCCTAAGAGACTAGACTAGGTGGCAGTTCACTCCCATAACTGTTGGTGTGTGTCCAAATCACTCTAGACCACCACTATGGCGCATTGTTTCTCCTCCAATTCGCATTGATTGAGTCATACAAAGTATATCTTGTGTAAATTATTTATTATTCATTAGGGTTAATTAGAATTCTTCCATTCTTTCTCTCCTTCTTTCTCAATTTCTCTCTGCAGATGTGAGTAGTATTTTCTAGCTAGATCTATTATGTGCAAGTTCAACACATTTACATGGTATCAAAGCCGATGGACTGCTAAGCAAAAGCTACACCAAAAATTTTTGTAGGTACAAACAATTGAAGATAGCAGAAAGATGGATTTCCCAAAATAATTCATTCTTACACCTTACAACTACTTTTCATGGAAGGAGAAAATAGTCATACATCTCCGAACCAAAGGATTGTACAGGTTAACCTTGAATACAGACATGGAATCGACATTAGCCATAGAAAAATCCAAGTACTTAATTCAAAACAACTTGCAGTCTTATTTCTCTCGATCTCCTTTTTCACATATCTTCCTGTAAGACTCTCAATGAAGCCTGGACCACCTTGGAAGGGCTCTTTGGCAAACAGGATGAGATGAGGGGACACATGCTGGAGGTGGAATTGCTCACATTGGATCCAAAAAGCTTCGACAATATCCAAGATTTCTTTACAAAATTCAAGGATTTACTGACACAACTCAAAGCTTGTGGGGTTGATAAATCTAAGGAGGAGAAACAAATGGTTCTCGCCATTCTCTCCAAAATTGGTCCCGAATTCTCTGTGTTCATGTCCACATTCCATTCAGTCAGATTCGCCTCTGGAGCCACCTGGAAGATGCCTTCTCTTGAGGACTTTATCGAATCCCTGACACAAAAGCAAACCAAGCTCATCAACATGGGCAAAATCAAAGGCATCAAAGGCCCAAAGGCACATGCACTTACTGTGCAAGATGGCATAAAGGAAAAAGGAAAGCTCATGCAAATTCGAAGAAGGAAGGCTACTCAAAGCCCTTCACCGATGCCTCCGGATCGAAAGGGGAAAAGGGGAGAAATGCACATACTGTCACAAAGGATTCCATCCCGAATCTGCATGCATGCATGCAAAAACAAATAGTTCTAATGACTCAAATACTTCAGCAAAACAACCTTGGAGATCACATCCCCGAGGGTGCCAAGAAGAAGAAGCCAAAAGATCAGAATCCCAAGAAAGGCAATTCTAGCCAAGCCTTGATTGTCATCAACTCCTCTCTCGATGCTTGGATCGTAGATTCAGAAGCATCACATCACATGGTTGCCTCAAAAGCAGTATATTCTTCATTGGATGCATGCAAAGGTCCTCATATTATGATGGGGGACAACTCTTCAGTCGAAGTCACCGGCAAAGGAAGGATTGAACTCACCAACGCAAGCTTCAAGAATGTGATGCACGTTCCCAAACTTTTTGTCCATCTTCTCTCCGTGTATCAGATGACGAATTCCGGCACCGAAAAGAAAGTCATATTCACACCAAATGTCGTGGACATCTATGACATGCAAACCAACTCCAGGGTTGTTACCGGTGAGGTAAATCATCAATCTAGATTGTATACATTTTCTAAATTTATTGAACCAGACTCTGCCTTACTGCTTACCCATGCTGATGAAAGTAGTAGGATATGGCACGAAAGGTTTGGACATTTGAATTTCAGATATATGCAACAACTTAGCAAGCAAAGATTGGTTGATGGTCTACCAAACATTCATTTCTCCAAGGGAGTATGTGAGGGATGTGTTCTTGGAAAACACCCTCAAGAGAAATCCGACAAAGGAAAGTCTCAGAGAGCTTTCACGCCTTTAGATCTGATCCATAGTGACCTTATGGGTCCTTTTCCGCATCCATCTATCAACACAGCAAGGTTTGTTCTCATTTTTGTTGATGATTTCTCACGTTTTACATGGATTTACTTTCTCAAGCAAAAATCCGAGGTCTTTCAACACCTCAAAGATTTCAAAGCCCTAGTTGAGACATAGTCCGGAAAGAAAATCAAAGTCCTCTAAACTGATAACGAAGGAGATCCATAATCTTTGCCATGAGGCAGGGATTCAGTTGCAACACACAATTCCCTATACTCCGCAGCAAAACAGAGTTGTTGAGCGGAAAAACAGATCTCTAAAGGAGATGGCATCTTGCATGTTGCATGCAAAGTCACTACCACAGGGACTATGGGTCGAAGCACTTAATTGTGCAACATACATCCAAAACAGATCTCCCCATAGATTTGTCAAGGATAAGACCCCCTACGAGGCTTGGAGCGGCCTCAAATCGGAAGTGACCCACTTTCGCATTTTCGATTCACGTGCATGGGCCCGGATTCCCTCTGAAAAGAGGAAGGCACTTGATCAACAGAGCATTGAGTGTATTTTTGTTGGATACCCTGACAGTGTGAAGGGATATAGGCTTATTGATCTTTCCTCGGACCGGCTCATCATTGAGCGTAGTATCCAATTCAAGGAAAGTGTCACGCATGTACCTCAGCAGCCGCATGCAAACACCTTCATTCTTCCACCTATCCGAGATGATGAGCATGCACATGTCGACTCTTCTTCAAATGAGAGTTTTGATTCAGAGGATGATT
This sequence comes from Picea engelmannii, assembly GCA_009831015.1. Classification (NCBI taxonomy): domain Eukaryota; kingdom Viridiplantae; phylum Streptophyta; class Pinopsida; order Pinales; family Pinaceae; genus Picea; species Picea engelmannii. The sequence continues at coordinate 9,206 of WSFP011404544.1, read as the reverse complement.
CAGATACAAAGTCAATACGGTCAGATACAGAGTCAGAGCATCCAGATGCAATTGCAGAGCCAGAACAGAGGCCCAAGTGGGCACAGACTACTCTTCAAGATGCAGGGGATCTTGTTGTTGATCCAACCGATACTAGGAGGACTCGATCTGATTTCGAGGAGCCTCCTGTTGCACTCACTGCCACTAAACCATTTCCCTCCAAGCATCTTTTCTTGGTTCAGTCTTCAGATCCACAGTCTTATGGCGAGCTTGCTGGAAATCCCTTTTGGGAATCCGCCATGCAGGAGGAGTACAACTCCCTCCTCGAGAACCAGACTTGGGATCTGGTTCCCCTTCCTTCTGGGAGGAAACTTGTCAGATGCAGATGGGTCTATAGAACCAAGAGCGCAGCGGATGGACAGATTAGCAGATACAAAGTCAGGCTTGTTGTCAAAGGCTTTCAGCAGGTGCATGGTATTGACTATGATGAGACCTTCGCTCCAGTAGCGAAGATGGATTCCATACAATTGGCACTTGCCATTTCGGCAGCCAAGGGATGGGAAGTCCATCAGATGGACGTGAAAAATGCATTTCTTCACGGTGATCTCTCTGAGGAGATCTATATGGAGCAACCCCAGGGATTTATGCAGGACTCATCTTTGGTATGTCGACTGAAGAAGTCCCTTTATGGCCTCAAGCAGGCTCCGAGGGCATGGTATGCCAAGATGGACTCTTACCTGTTGTCACATTACTTTGAACGTTGTAAATCAGACCCGAATGTCTACATGCTCAAGACGGTTGATTCACTTCTACTCTTAGTTCTGTATGATGATGATTTGTTGATCATCGATTGCTCGACTTCAGCGATTGCTGCAATCAAGAGGATTCTACATGACAGGTTTTTTATGACGGGCATGGATCCACTACACTTCTTCCTTGGACTCTAGATCAGTCACGATGCATCAGGCATCAGACTGTCTCAGGCTAAGTATGCACAAGATCTCCTTGAGAGATTTCACATGACAGACTACAAGTCTGCTCTGACTCCTTTCCTATCAGGATTCAAACTTGAGGATGGCGGGGACACTCCACTGGTTGACAGCACACTGTACAGACAGCTAGTGGGGAGCTTGTTGTATCTCACACACTCCAGACCAGACCTCTCCTATGCAGTTGGCGCAGTTTCTAGGTTCATGCAGGAGTCGCATGGGCTACATTGGAAGGCTGCAAAGCGTATCCTTCGATACATATAGGGCACCATCACCTTTGGGATTCATTATGCAGCAGACTCTACATTAGATCTCATCGAGTTAAATGATTCTGACTGAGATGGCGATAGCACTGATCACAAGTCCACATCTGGTTACTCTCTCAGTCTTGGTTACGGGCCTATCTATTGGTCGAGCAAGAAGTAGGTTACTATTTCTCTTTCTTCAGCCGAGGCAGAGTACAAAGGGGTAGTTAACATAACCATTCAGGCTATGTGGCTACAACATTTTCTCACTGAGTTGGGCATTCAGTTTCATCGGTTGATCGTCATCTGGTGTGACAACCAAAGCACTATGAAGTTCTGCAGAGATCCATTTCTATGGCAGCGGACGAAGCATATCGAAATCGAGATGCACTACATCCAGGACTTAGTACACAAGGGGATCCTCAAACTACAGTTTTGTCCTGTAGCAGAATAGATGGCAGACATCTTCACCAAAACCTTCATTGAGCAGAAGTTTCATCCTCTGCGAAGTCGTCTTGGAGTGAAGGACACAGTTGCCTAGCAACTGTAGGTCTTCTTTTTACATACATTGTACCTTGAGGGGGGTGGGGGGGGGTCCCATGAGATTTTCCCTCTTTCCTCACTTTATTTCAGTGTATCTTTTGTATTTGGGTACCTAACATGGCCTCGTTGCCGGGACCTATTCTTTATTTTCACCATAGTGATGTTCAGGGGGGGTGTTGGAGTTACTTCACACACACCTAGGATTTATTTTTCCTAAGATTTTTCCTTGTTTTTTAATCATTATTATTCATTATCCAGTCTCCTATATTTTAGGGGAGAATATTCCACCTCGAGAATATTCTCTTCAGTTTGACTAGTTGGGTTGAGTCTAGATGTTGCATCAGTTTTGTCACCTTGCAACATTGGGATCATCACCATGCTAATGCGCACTTGCCTTGGGATCATCACCAGACTGGCGCATTACCCTTGATTCCTTGATCTACTCCTCACTACACTATGTTCAGTCAGTTAACTGAAGATTGGTTGACAAGTTAACTCGGCTAGGTGACAATTCACTCCCGTAACTGTCTAAGAGACTAGACTAGGTGGCAGTTCACTCCCATAACTGTTGGTGTGTGTCCAAATCACTCTAGGCCACCACTATGGCGCATTGGTTCTCCTCCAATACGCATTGATTGAGTCATACACAGTATATCTTGTGTAAATTATTCATTATCCATTACGGTTAATGAGAATTCTTCCATCATTTCTTCCTTCTTCTTCTTTCTCAATTTCTCTCTGCAAATGTGTGTATTATTTTCTAGCTAGATCTATTATGTGCAGGTTCAACACATTTACAAGAGGGTGACACTGATGATGAGGATCTTAATATAGGCAATGATCTTGATGATATGTAGTTATTTGTTGTAGCATGATTTTTTTTGGACTCTAGAGGCCATTTACAGCCTCTTTGTTGATGTATTTTGGTTCAAAGATGCATTGCACTCTGTGTTATTTTGGTTATATGCATCCTTGCTATTTACATGAGAAACTTTGTGTATTTGTGTATAATGGTTTGGATTCATATGAATGCACATGAATATATCTTCACGAACTCCAACAGAGCGAGTTGTACTTGGCAGTAGCACCAGTAGATGACACCAGAGACTAACTTTTGCTACTTCTACGGGACATCAGAGTCTAATGCCAACCCTAGGGCCTTCTTCCTCTAAAGGAAAATCCATTTCTAGAGACATCACCTTCGGTCATAAAAGGGGCAAAGAGAATTGTTAGTTTATTTATCCGATTTCATTGTAGATGACAATTGATGATGAGATACATTTATTATATTTTTTTATTATATTTTGAGGCTTTAGAGTCGGGACATGATTCAGTGTTGATCTGTGATGTATTCAAGTTTACAAGACATCTTATAGATCAATTCTCTTTTCATATTTATGTGGAAATGCATTTATTTGATGTTGTTAATGCTTTAGATATTTAAAAATTTTAAAAAAAATTGAATATTTTCATATTTTTTTCATTCTTACGACATTTTCCGATATTTTCCCCGATGTTGCCGATATTTTCATTTTCGGACCCTTGGCGATATTTTTCCACTGCCGATGTTGGTAACACTGATTCATATTGTTAACCTTGAGGTCCAACAATGGTAACACTGATTCATATTGTTAACCTTGAGGTCCAACAATAGAGGTTGGAGGAGTTTAAGAGATGTATGCATCCACATCGCTGCAACCAGATGCGGACAAATTCTGCAACCAAGAGCTTCATGGCATCAGCCATTTACACAGGTGGTTGACAACAAATGTAAGAGAAATATTTTGTAAAATCCAATGCATTGATTGAACTGTGCAAGAGGTGATTGCTCCAGCAGCCTCGGATGGCCTGTTCAACTTATTTTGGGCTCATCGGAAATTCCTGCTGATCTATTCAAGAAGCTCCTCTGCTTATACTTTGGTATGGTCAACTTGGGAAAAACTTGTGTCCTTTGAGAAATTACATGGGAAATCCCTACCATTTGGCTGCAAGCATACATTTTCAGCTCTAAATCAAGCTGTCTCAAATCACATCCATGGATGTGAGTTTTCCAGTAATGGCAATATCAATTATGTGATGTTTTATAATCAATTCATTTGTAATGATTCAATAACTGCATCAGTAAGAGGAGCTATAAGAAACACATTGTGGATATGAGAAGGGCTCGCAATTATTAGTCATTCATGTCCTTCAGAGTTATCGCAACCTCAGCAATGTATCTTTTGAAGAATTGTTAATAACATCAGGGTGTGCTGTTACTGGTTCTATGTTTGTGCTTAAGCATGGGTATCAGTTATGAGTCAGTTGCAGGTAATTTTGATGATGACGTTGGATTATTTTCATTGATGGTAGATTGTTTTATCTTTTCTGGTCTGTCTGGTTGAGCTCTGGTTTTCTCACATACCTTCTGTTGGTCATATGTTGAAATTGGAGTCAAAGATTGGCAACAAAGTGAATATGAATCATACCTCATCTTTATAATGTTTACCAAGCTCTGCCAATAAGCACCTCTAGGTCCTAAAGCAAGCAAGAAATGAGACACAAGGTGAAGTTGAGAGTAGCCTTAGTAAAACAGAGTTTTAAGGGTTTTAGGGTTTTAAAATAAGTGATTGATTGAAATAGAGATCAATGCCAAATCCAACAAGGGAAATGGAGTCAAAAGAAGCAGCAAATGGCTTATGAGGTCAAGAAGAAAACCTCTTAAGAATTGGCCTATTTCTTTCAAGGATTAGGGTTTAGGGATTAGAACCAAATGGAAGAGTAATCCTTAACCAAATCAAGATAAACAATGAATATCAAGGTCTACAAGAAGGGAACCTTAATGGAAAACCTTCACCAACAAGATCAACTATGGCTTGACAAATTTACTTAATACTTTTGCAATGGATCCACAAGGAAGAACAAAGCATGGCACCAAATAATCACCAAACCAGTAAAGGAAGAAGGTAGCAAAAAAACCCTACAGCATCTTCCTTCCAAGTGGTAAACTTACCCCTCAAATGGATTGGTCTTGAAGGCTTGTAGAAGACTTGAGCATCTCACCATTAATCATTATGCACCAAAAATAACCAACATAAAGAAGCTTCAAAAATTGACAACAATCATCCACAAAGAACGAACCCTTACACAATCATATGCTCCAAGAAAGATATGTCAATTAAGCTCCAAGGAGTGAAAGCTCCAAAAATCCAACCATGAGTACAAATAAGGAAGTGCATTTATATCGAGTGATGTTCGCTTTCCTTTACAATAAAATAATATTATCTCATGTGAGATCCTTAGATCTAGGCTAAAGATAAGTAAAATACAATTTTTTAAAACTATCTAGTCAAAATGCAATAAACATGTAGTGGTCAAGCCACATGTACAATGATCAAGATGAAAATATCCCAAGAGAGAAGGACGTCTCCATAAGAGAGGAAGTATGTGTCAAGGGTGCAACGTTATCCTCCAAAGGCCCCCAAAGTGTGTAGATGCTCAACCACCTCCTCCACATATGCAAGTCATCCCTCCTAAGTTTCCTCCAAGTTGGACATATGGGCTTCCAAGGTGTAAAAGTCCTCAAAATCATGAACAGAAACCCTTCAAAAGGGGTGGCCCCACAAAACCAGCTCCAAAGTCATGTGTGAAATCTTCAAGGTAAAACAACCCTCATCAAATGTGTAATGCAAGGCCCCTAGGGCACCTCCAATGTGGGTGCATGCCTCCTCAAGGTGAAAGGTTCAACAAGCAATGACATAACCCCACAAAAATGGATGACCTCTTCGAAACCAGCTCCACAAGCAATGCATGATGTCTCCATGGGAGCGTCTTACTCCTCAAATCAAATGAAACATCCCTCAAGTCATGGGAGGGGGCTAGTAAGTCTACATGTACCTTATGAAACCTCTATGCAGCCTCCAAGGTGGATGTCCCATCAAAGGATGTAACACATGCCTCAAAATGTGTGAATAAGGTGAGCTCTTAAATATATGGAATGTGGCATGGCATGAGAAGCCCTTGTGCATGAAGAATAGCTCAAAAATATTTTTACCAATGCCTTGGGAATCGTGAACTTCCTTGAGATAAGTGAACTACCTTGGGAATCGTGAACTTCCTTGAGATAAGTGAACTACCTTGGGGAATGTGAACTACATTGGAACTGTGAAGATGCCCAAAAATCTGGATGAAGCCAATCTCATGCTCAAACCCTAGGGTGCTTCAACAAAGGGATTGTGCATCATCAAACACTATACGACATCAAAAACCTCTAGCTCAACATGACACATGAAAACAAGCAAGGCCCCCCCAACTACCCAAAGATCAAAAATACAAGGGGTAGTGAAGAAATTCACTAGGGTTACCCCATGCAAAAATGAGGGGTAACACTAACTATACAAATTTCCTAAGTGTTGACAACATACAATTACTGGGGACACCCCATTGTGACTGGAAAGCACCAATCCAAACGAAGGAGTAATTAGCAATGACCTTAGGTTAATTGCTCATAGTTATTTCTTAGGTTTGCTTGGAGCAAATCTGTGAGATAACAAGTCCCTGAATGGTTGGTCCAAACTAGTTTGAACAATCGATTCCGACCGAAAAACCCCCAAACTGGTCCTTGACTAGCCAATTCCTCAAGGAATTAGTGCGAAACCGGTTTGAATGACCATTTTCGACCATTAAACCCAAACCAGACTGAAGCAATTGGTTCTGGTCCAATTCAGTCGGTTCTAATAACATTTCCTGTATCATTTGCCAAGAGTCGTTCATGGGTGTCTATGGGAGCCATCTAGCACTATTGATGCATGGTATTAGAACATCCCTCTTCAATCTTGAAGCCCCTTTATGACTTGAGGCCTGTAGGATAACTTAGTTGTTTCTTGTCTGAATCCGATATTCCTGGCAATATGTTGTCGGATGGTGCACTTTTGACCCAATCTAGGACCCCAAAAGGCACTAAGGTTATCGATATACAATCTACCTATAAATCATATGATAGAATCAAGTGGGTTTTGGTTTGGTACACTCTCTTGGATCAAATTTGGGAGTTCTTTTATTCAAGAAATCATAGATCTTTTCTCAAATGCCTCTTCAAGGGTGTGTTAATGGACAGTGGACAGTTATTAGAAGAGATTTTGCTTCAATGGCCCATCAAAAAAGGATGCCCTTTGGCCCCTTATTTACATGTTATTGTAGCCAGTGCTCTAGGCTATCTTCTTGGAAGTTGCTCAAGTATAAGGTCAAATTCAAGGAATCTCACTTGCTCTTAATGGAAACCAATTATTAAATATCTATATGTCAAATGACTCAACTCTCACTCCAAAACCATCCCGCGATTCTGTCAAAGGTACAATACATTGCCTTGACATATTTTCTAAAGCCAATGGAACCATTGCAAGTGATGAAAAAACAAAGGCTCCCATCAGAGCGCAAGAAGGGTTCCCTACCTGGCTTAGTATGAAATAGAAACTCATTTAGCCATGGTAAATGGCCCGCTATTTTGCATTCCTATTTAGAAATCATATGAATCTATAATAGTGCTTTGGGACTAGATTTTGTGCAGAATTCAAAGCAAGCTTCAACATTGAGTAGCACAAGATGCTCCTATTACAGGTCAGCTCACTATCACAAACATAATCGCAGTTGCAAGACCTACGTTTTATTCTTTTCCTTCCAATACAAGGCAATAGATGGACATGCTTCTTCAGAATTTTATTTGCAAGAATCAAGGTGGTAAATAGGGCTTCTCATTGATTTCTTGGGACCTTTGCTCTTTGCCTAGAAAAGATAGAGGACTTGGCCTAACAAATATATGTGCATGTAGCCACATGGGTCATCAGGGCCATGAATGGTAATGCACCTTAGGAGACACTCAGACACTAGTTTAGCAACACATCCAACATACTATAAATGTTAATGTCATCCCTAACCCCTATCATCTCTGCAACATAGTCGATGAATCCAAAGCCTTTAAGATATCAAGTTCAAGTGATCTCAATGGGATAAGGAAAGCTTTCCAATTGGTAGCCAAACAGTTGCATCGAAACTATGAGAATTATCATTGAGAATGGGAATTTGTTGCACAATCAATTTAGACATTCTGAATGGAAAGTGGGCAGCTTGGGTTAATTTCTTCCATTAAGTGTGAATTTTTCAAGAATCTCTTCTCAATACAAATTCAGAAATTTCACCTCAAACTTGAGGTTTATCAAATTTATTTCATGTGAACTTTCGGTCTTAGGGCTGAATCTAAACTATAAATTATAACAGTATATATTTCATTTCTGACCAACCAAATACACAAGGCAGTCCAAGAAAATAGACATCAAACAATTGTACTTCAAGGGAAATATGTTTCCAACGCTTAGGGCACAGATCACAACAAACAGATCTGAAAATCACTTATTAACAGCAGATTTGTTACAGCCACAAATCTGCCCGCTTAGCTTCTATATACTTGTCAAAGCACTCAACAAAATTTGCTAACTGTTCATAACAAATCAGCATACCAAACAACCATAGAACCTACTCATTCACCAAAGAGAATATAAGATGAAAATCAGATTTGCAGGTGCACAAAGTTTGGAGAGCAAAGTACACTTCATATATACAAAAGACTGAAGTTATAAGTAGTAGTACAAACCAACAACTTATCACAAGCCGGTACACGATATTCCTTCAAGCTTGTCACAAGCTAGGACTCTGCAATGCTCTCCAAACCCTAGCTAAGGCAACAAGAAGAAGCTAGCATCACACCAACTATCAAACCCTGGCTAAGAACTCCTAGCTAGGAATCACTCCAACCAAAGTTGGCCACTCTAGAGATACAAAATTAGATAACATACACACTGGCAAGTCCTCTTTGGCGCCTACACCTCCATCATGAAAGTGCACAAAAGAAAACATGACAGCCTTCCACTATTTTTTCCACATCCAACACTCCAAGCAGTCCTAGGGTTTCCAATCCCATAAACTCTAGGCTTCTTCCACAAGAACAAGTGCTCCCTTTGCTCCCCTAGGGTTCCTCCCAAACACTAGCTCTCCTTCTCTTCTTAGGTAAACCTTAACCCTAATGCCTTCCTTACATCGACACAAGAACCCTAGTGCACTAGACAAAGTACAATGAAGAAGAACTACCCATGAAAGATACAGACTTGCTCAAGTGCAAAATAGTAGGCAATAAGTAAGTAGTAAGGACCTAGGCTCTCTCCTTCCTTTATATAGAGGTAGGGGAGGCCAACAATATAGTAGTGCATTTGATCCACATCCAACTACCTCAACCGAGCTAACTAATCACTAGCTAGGTCCACATGCGGAGCACTCCAATTCTAAGGTGACACATGTCATGCTCCAAGGTAAGCAAGTCCATCAAGCAAGGGTTGTGTTGTCGTCCTAATAGACACTTGCAAACGTGAGCAAAGTCCAGCTCACTTAGTGTGTCCTTGGAGGCACAATGCCTAGGTTCACA